>JACEGR010002775.1:0-119894 GCA_014170235.1 Listronotus bonariensis
TTGAGTTTTAAACTGCTAAGAACAAAAACTAAAAGAGCATTTTTTACGAGAAAGAACTTTCTTTGTTCTACTTTTCCTTTTTTCTATCAAACCGTTATTGTCTGAACGTGACTTCCTTTCGTTTTCGTACGGAAAACTTATTGACTTCTTTTATCCCTTTTTGTTTTTTATTCTTCCTAAAATGTTAAATGAATATGAAAATGGCATCCAAAAGGCAGCTGACCTTGCATGTGCCTCACTCTCCCAGACAAATCTAAAGAGAGGTACCATCAAACATATAAATCGTTTTCTGAATGGCTTACTACAAAAATGTGGGGCGGATTGACGGAGAATGTGATGTTGGCGTATTTTTAAGAAAAATCCGAGTCTTTATCACCACCAACCCTCTGGTCTGTATATTCCATGCCTAAGTTAACAATTTCCATAAACAAAAATCAAGATATTTCGGAGTTCAAGAAACTGGTTGCTTTTATTAATTGATTACTTAGCAATGAAAGTAAAAGCCATTATGGGAGTGGCTGGGGCATGCCGGACAGACGAAATATACAGAATGAAGCTAAGTGATGTAGAAATAAGAAATGACGTGGCTATAGTAAAAATAGTGGAGTCTAAAAATAAAGTTAAAAGAAACTTTGTAGTAACCAACGATGAAGGCTCAGTTCCTTATGTCAGATTTCTACAGGAATATATTAAGCTGAGACCAAGGAATGCTCTAGATGAGCGCTTATTATATCGTTATGAAAGAGGTAAATGTGTTAATCAAGTAATTGGAAAGCACACTATTTCAAACGTACCTAAAGAAATTGCGACGTTTTGAAGCTTGAAGACATCAGTAGATATACTGGCCATTCTTTTAGAAGAACGTCAACTACGTTCCTTGCCAATGCTTCGGATGTCGATATTTTGGACTTAAAAGGCATGGAGGTTGGAAGTCTTCTTCTGTTACGGAGGGATATATTGCTGAATCCTATAGTAATAAGGTGGAAATTTCAAAGAAAATTTTACACGAAATTCCTACCAATATTTCCTCTAATGAAGTAACAGTGAAAAATATGAATATTAACGTAGTTAAAGGTGATAACGATACCACAACAACAAATTTAAAAACTGTTAATTCAAGTATTATTCCTCCAATTTCTTTTGCTAATTGCTCAAATTGCACAATTACTTTTAATGTCAGTACCTAACCTAGTTTTTTAAATATTTTGTCATAAATTAGTTACTTTTTATAAATAAATCCTAATATTTCCCACAAGCATATTTTCTTTTTTTACTCTTACTTTTTGTCCAGGCGCTGAAAATATTACTTTCGTAGCTAGCAACGCTTAGCAACCAGGTAACACGAAGGTTCTCTTTCGTTATCATTCGCGTTGCTAGGACCTCAAAGTTTTCTTATTTATACAGTAGTAGAAAAAGTGTTTTTTACCGAATACAAAAAAAATATTTTAATTATTACAATTATAAAAAGTTCTTTTAAGAAATGATAAATTTTCTGGACAATTCATAAATTTACCAACTTGAGTTTTAAACTTTTTAAAACAAAAACTAAAAAGAGCATTTTTACAAGAAAGAACTTTCTTTGTTCTACTTTTCCTTTTTTTTCTATCAAACCGTTATTGTCTGAACGTGACTTCCTTTCGTTTTCGTACGGAAAACTTATTGACTTCTTTTATCCCTTTTTGTTTTTTATTCTCAAATACCAGGAAGATTATTAGGGCATATTTAATTGGTGCTTATTTTCTCCTATATTTCTGATCACATATAATTGCGTATCATTGATACTAATATAGTGACAATTAATTACAAAGTATTAACTATTTGTAAGATATACTGCTAAAGTAATAAAGAAATAAAAAATATAAAAAACATGCAGTGTGACAGGATGCTGTAAGAAAAATTTAAAGAGGGTTTTTATATCTAAAAATATAAGAAAAAATTTATACAATGTGTCCAAGATAAGGAGGGCCAGTAGGTATGGACATCCTGGAAATGGTAAAAATACAAAGTCAGTTTAATAAGAACAAATTTGAGGTTTAATGTACCTAATAATGTGCTGTTTAAAAAGCTTTAAAATTTCGAGTACTTCCGGAATTTCCGGAAAAAAAATGAAAAACTGGAAATTTCTTTTTTTTCCTTGTCTTATTTAAAATCGGCTTTTAAAATAAATTGTCATTAAAAGTCATTGATAATTAAAAGTGTCTTTAGTACATTTTGATCAGTATCGTCGGTTTTGAATAAAAAACGGTTCCCATGGAGTCTTCTGACGAGGGATTACCTAAATCCATTCTAAAAGCAGCCGAAATAAAAAAATCAGATTTGTTGCTGTCCAAGTCGAAGCACAGGTACGAGAAAGAATATACAGCATTTACAAGCTGGTGTGGCGAAAAAAATCAAAAGTATGAAAGAAGAAGTTTTTATGGCATATTTCGCGGAACTTGCTAAAACATGCAAGCCCAATACCTTATGGTCAAGGTATTCCATGTTAAAAAGTCTCATTAAGATCGAAATGAACATGGATTTAAGCAAATATTTCAAAGTTACATCATTTTTAGAGAAACAAAATGTCGAATTTAGATCCAAGAAGGCCAAAATTTTCTCGAAAAATGAAATAGCAAAATTTATTAATGATTCTCCACATAATGCCTATCTAGCGATGAAGGTAGCTACAATTTTTGGACTAGCTGGTGCGTGTCATCGAGAAGAATTGATAAAAATCACCACTGATGATTTTGACGATAAGGGGAATCTTTTAATTGTAAATATTCCAGACTCCGAAAACCATTCTAGCCGAAGTTTTGTCATTTCCGAGGAAATTGAAAATGGAAAATATCTAGCTTTGTATAGAAAGTATTTCAGTTTATAAAAGCCCAAAACACCACACAGAAGATTTTTGTTAATTACAAATAATTGTACTGTCCAGTGCAGAGGAATAAATTCTTTTGGCAAGATCCCTTCTGAAATAGCTGCCTATTTACGTCTTCCAAACCCAGAACTTTACACGGGACATAGCTTTCGCCGTTCCTTAGCTACAATGTTAGCTAATTCCGGTGAAGGCATAATGAATAATAAAAGACTTGAAGGTTGGAAGTCATCATCTGTTGCAGAAGACTACCTAGAAAGCTCTACAAGTTTTAAGACGGACTTATCAAACAAATATCCCAAAATTCATCTATCTTTGAACACAGCAAAACGCACTTAAGGCCCATTGTACCGTCTTCTAGCAAGCAAAAATGTGTCTCTGTATGTAGTCTATTATTTTTCCGCTTCCGAAGATTTACGAACTATTTATCTGTCTTTTCTTCTTTCTATCGAATTACAGAGTGCGGAGCTGTATTTTTATTTTAGAAATCCTAATTTTTTTTTTTCTTAATTAGGACACACCCTGTATATATTTTCTATCTAAATTTTTTAGTTTAGGGCCAATTACTTTACCCATATTCTGTAAAGATACGCTTTCAAGATAAAGTTGCACGCAACATGCAAAATATGTTTTGGGTCGAAGTTCCAACGTCTATTATTAAATTTTTCCAGATTTTATGTTGATAAAGAAAATATTTGCAACATTTCTATCACAGTAAAAGTAGGTAGTTAAGTAATTTTTCAATGTAGGGTAAACACGATTACAAATATGTGAATATACCGGGTGGTGCGTCGCCTAGCGGCACATAGGTAATCCCGGAGATTTATGAATTCCTACCGCGTGTCAGCACTTTCATGGAGTTGAAACGCAGTAGCAAATATGAACAGTATCACCTTTATTTTACCTTTTTAAACCCAACGTGAGTTTTGGTGCTGCAGTCTGGGAGGAATTTAAAAACGTGCAAATGCATAAGCGGTTTGTGAATTCCTGCTGCGTGTCAACACTTTCATGGAGTTGAAACGCAGTAGCAAATATGAACAGTATCACCTTTATTTACCTCTTTAAACCCAACGTGAGTTTGGTGCTGCAGTCTGGGAGGAATTTAAAAGCATGCAAGTGCATAAGCGGTTTGCGAATTCCTACTGCGTGTCAGCACTTTCATGGAGTTGAAACGCAGTAGCAAATATGAACAGTATCACCTTTTATTTACCCTCTTTAAACCCAACGTAGGTTGGCGCTGCAGTCTGGGAGGAATTTAAAAGCATGCAAATGCATAAGCGGTTTGTGAATTCTACTGCGTGTCAGCAATCTCTCATGGAGATTGAAACGCAGTAGCAAATATGAACAGTATCGCCTGGCTTTACCTCTTTAAACCCAACGTGAGTTTGGTGCTGCAGTCTGGGAGGAATTTAAAAGCACGCAAATGCATAAGCGGTTTGTAGAATTCCTACTCGCGTGTCAGCACCTTTCATGGAGTTGAAACGCAGTAGCAACATGAACAGTATCACCTTTATTTATCTTTTTTAAACCCAACGTGAGTTTGCGCTGCAGCTTGGGAGGTATTTAAAAGCATGCAAATGCATAAGCGGTTTTAGAATTCCCACTGCGTGTCAGCGCATTTATGGAGTTGAAACGTAGCAAATACGAAAAGTATTACCTCCCTTTTACCAAACTAAACTATAATGTAAATTTTGTGCTACAGTTTGGAAGAAATTTAAAGCATGCAAACGCATAATTTTGTTACGAATGAAATTTAACCTGGTAACGAAAGATCTGTGGTCCAAAAGCATTACCAAATCAGTCAAAGTACCTAAATCAAACAGCTCAAATACAGTGAGATAATTAATACATAACCATTTTTAGAAAAAGTCATAGTTTACGAATTCTTTGGGAATTTTGTTATTATATATTCGGTTTTATTTAAAAGACAATTTTATTTTTAAAAATATTAAAATCCTTTTAGTTCTGTAATTGTACATTTTTGTTAGTAGCTATAAAGCTATTATTTTTTTATTTGTTTTGTCTTTTGACTATGGTTATACACAAAGTATTTCTTATATTTATTATTTATTAAGCTAATAAATATTTTAACTTTTTAATTTAAACTTTACATTTATGGTATTATTACAAAATGATGTTAGCAAAGCCAAAAAATCTGACAAAACATTATACAGTGCTTGCCTAAATTCAGGACCTCATCTCCCAACTTTTGAATTGTTTGATATTTTCTTAATTAAAATTTGAGGGAGTGAGACAACATAACCAAATTTCAGACAGGAAATGACAGATAGAAATGTCAAACTGACAGCTAAGTGCCATTTCAAAAAGAAAAATTAAATGGAAAAAGTAAAGTAATGGAGAACTCATTTAACTCGCAAATTCTTTAGGTATTTAGAAAAACATTAAATTTTACGCATGACAGACACACACGGATTTCGTCACAACGAGATCTACAGCAGATCTTCTTTCCTTCGTTTCACACAACTGGAACAAGTCTCTTGAATTTCTAGGTGAGTCCCAGATCGTTGCTCTTGATATATCTAAAGCTTGACCAAGTCTGGCATGACGCACTTCTTAATAAACTTCCCTCCTACGGTCTTCCAACTAAACTCTGCTCTTGGCTCTCCAGTTATCTTTCTAATCGACGTATATCAGTCATTGTTGATGGCCACTCTTCAAGCTTTCACGAAATTAATGCTGGAGTGCCTCAGGGTTCAGTACTAGCACCAACTTTGTTTCTTCTTCACATCAACGACCTTCTTTCTTCCACAACCAATCCCATTCATAGTTATGCTGACGATAGTACCCTTCACTCCACTTTTCAGGTTCCCAAACCAATCTCTCAACCCGACTTGAAAAGCAAACGCAGGGCGATGCAGATATCTGCTTTCACAGGATCTCAATTTGATATTGGATTGGGGCGCCAAAAATCTCGTTCAATTTAATGCATCCAAAACACAATCATGTTCCTTGTCGCGAAAAATCATCAAACACTCATCCTTTGCTTATGAGTGGCCAGGTTTTGCAGAGCGGGGACACATTTAACCTTGTGGGCGTCACATTTGAGAATAACCTTAACTGGCATAAACACATTGTATCTATAGGCCACCGCGGCTTCAAAAAAGCTTGGATTTCTTTCCGAGCCAAAAAGTATTTTTTCTCCTTCCAATTTATACACTTTGTATGTGTCCCAAATTCGACCCTCTCTGGAATATTGTTCTCATGTCTGGGGAATGGCATCCCCTACAACCCTCAGCATTCTTGATGCCATTCAAAGAAGAGGCTGTTCGTCTTATTAATGATCCTTTACTTACTCAAAGACTTCCTTCTCTTGCCCATCGTCGAGCTGTGGGAGGTCTATCGCTCTTCTATAGATACTTTTACGGCTTTCTGGTAAAATAAATTCATCCGAGAGAGAGTTAGACCGCTGGGCCTTCCTTGTCTGTTGTCTCTTACGGCAGGTAAACGCAGATGGCGCGTGAAGTCGACCTTATCGTCTGCCCAAGCAACTCAAATTATATAGCCGTGCTGGCTTTTGCCCTTTAATGTTAGGGTAAAATCTTGTTTTTGCTCTCCCTCATTATTATAAAAATATTGGGTTTAGTTCAATAATTACACACAATCCTTACTAAAAAATGTCATCTATCTGGTTTCTTTATAAAGACTTTTTTCCTTACAGATAACCATGTCAATATTACCTTAAATTATCCGTTGAAAAGCACAAATTTAATATATACACTGTGATCACTAATAAAAGTCAATATTCAAAGTCCAACCAAAGGTAAACCACGAAACACACAATAAATCACAGAAATGTAAACAAACTGTCCAAACAAATCGTGCCATTGAAAAATATCAAACACAAATATCGAATAACATTTCGGCGTGACTGCCTGCGGCAACGATGTCAAGTTAAAGATATTCGACTCATGGTATATTTTCCTCTTAATTAGATGCGAGCCAAAAGGACACTAAAGTTTACATGCAGAAATTGTAAACAACTTACAACCAGGCAAAGCGATGATTGCTCCATCTACTGATTAGCCTGCCAGTGATGAAAGACAAAGACATATTTATTGGAACTTGCGTTAAACCATATGTAACGGAATCTTTAAGCTTAATTTTCACCAACTTCCCAGCGATTCGATTTCTTTGAAACTTTCGCACACGTATCAAGGACCCATGACAATGCAATAATCTGCAAACAGTATCCCGTTATCCTGATTAGGATCGCCAGGATAAATAAATTCCTTTATAGATTTTCTGTAGGAGAGTAACAGAGAAAGAGCTAGTGCGCGATCTGCGCATGCGTGCAGTTTCGGACGTACTTTCAGCATAAGGCTGACAGAAACTTGTTCGAGTAGTTGCGTTCTGAAACCCCATGCAACAGTGAAGCTTTAAATGAAATGATTAGATTACGAAATAGTTCGTGAAACATTTCAATATCACATGTCCGCAGAAAACTAATTGATATATCGAACTAAAAAAATGAAAAATAAATATTAGTTTGAAAAACAATCGCTTTTATATGCAACCGAACTAAAATTAGAAAATAATTTTTATTACAAAGAGTTTATATTACAGTATATAAAAGGTTAAACCATGAATCATACTTATATACCTTAGCTTACAAAGGCCTGTTTAAGCCCAAGTGCAGGTATCGTGGTTACTGAAATTTAAAATATTTAACCTATTTATATTTTTCAGTGTTGTCAAGTCTTCCGTAAAAATTGTATACTTAAAAATTATTAGTTTTATAAATTGGGCTATGTGTAATTTGGTCTACACATTAAAAAGTTTACTGATTTAATAAAAAATAAAAAAACTAGGCAGGAATTTCAATTTAATAATTTTTTGGTTGGTTTGGTTTTAAAGCTATTGTCTACATTTTCTTAAACGTTAAAAATAATAGTGCGCATAGCCCATTCATTATCTGCTACTACTACCTTTTTAACACGTATGCTTAAATTAGCTAAGTCCGGGCGATATAACAATCTTGTTAATGGCAGTTAGCGCATGATACAAAACTTTTACACCATTTTTTTATACTTAATTTTATTTTTAAATTTTTAGTATATAGCAATTATATTAATTCATTTATTGGGAGAATTTTAAATATCTTCTTGTAACAGTTTAAACACTACAAATAAATACAAAAATGTTCTGTTTTTTTTTATTTTTAGACTGTTTTTTACGCTTACACACAATTACAGAGCTTGATTCCAAGTTTTATCTTTCTAGGTCATCTGGAAGTGGGTTAGGTTTTTGATTTTTATATGTCAGTCAGTCAGTCAGTGGAAAATTGATGACGTTTGGACCTGTATATCTTTTTAACCGTCTGAGGTAGCTCTATGAAATTTGGGACTTTAGTTGTCCTTATGAATATAAGTAATCATAAGTAGTTTCATGTGTTTACGTTAGATGGGTTTTAAATTATGGAAGGATGAAAAGTGGCATCATATGGTTCGTGTAATATTACCCTCGGCACGCTTGAACTGCCGCGTATCTAGATAAGAACCCTTTTTTAAAAAAGACATAAGAAATCACCCTCTTAAGATTTGTATCGTAATAAGGAAACACCCTGTTAACAAAGAATATTTTATGTTAAATATTATTATGGCGCTTTTACACCTTCTAGGGCTGTGTTTCTATAGCTGTAAAGCTAACTAATAAAATTACAAGGAAAAGGTAAGTCAGCATTATTCAACTGTCATAATAAACGGTAAAAGGGTCTTGAAAGGGTTTTGGTTTAGGTATGTTGTATATTCTTGTCTGATCTACATAAAAACCTGGAGCTTCTTAAAAGCCTAAATATTTTAGAGTGGATAAAGTCGGTTTAAAAGGGTATTCTGGTCTGGAGGAATAAATTTTACGCAATTTTTTAAAGTGCCGTAAAAAAATCAATATTTTTAATATAGATTTTGCCATAAGTTGTTTATCAGCAGTTTAAGAATACGCCATTTATGTAAATAGGCTATGAAATTTCAATACTAAATCAAAATAAATATATATATATATATATATATATATATATATATATATATATATATATATGTATATATATATATATATATATATATATATATATATATATAAATATATGTATATATATATATATATATATATATATATATATATATATATATATATATATATATATATATATATATATATATATATACGCATTAATAACATTAATAAAAGGTAAAGTTCTTTGGGCATATGGCTCATTAATGACTGTAAAAATAAATAAATAATACCCTGTAAGAATTCGGCTACTATGGTTGGTTGTTTAAAAATTACGGAGTCTCCAAAAGAAAATGGAATACCCCTGGCCAGATCAAGACGGTGACACGTGTTTCGTCTTCGTTAAGACTTGTCAAACCGCTTCAGGTCGATAGACACCTTGATGATGCCCCGATTGACTGTAAATATTCTTTCTGTATCCCAGAACTAACAAATACAGACACCGGTGCCATCTCACCAAGAAATTTAAAAACAACCAGCCATAGTATCGAGAGGTTAAAGGTGGTAGGTAAAAAGTGCGCCATCTAGTTGTATATAGCAAAAGTTAAAAATGCAACATACTGTTATGCCAACAAACCATAAGGAAACTGGCCGCCCATTAGTCTGCGGGTTTGCAGAATTCGGATGAGTAGTTTTGCCAAATTTAGGTAGGTGGCGTACAGCAGTGACTGAAAATATGATAAAAATCATATTGAAAGCAGTATTATGGTTCTTGACTGGTTCTAACTTAAAATGTGAAGTTACCTATTTTCTAATGTCTAAAATTCGTATTGAGATGACCTTAAGTGTGATACATCATTAAATTTGTATTAGGATCGGCTTCTTTATTTTGATATTAAAATATCAGGACCGTACTTAAAAAATAAAGGTAATGATGATTCTACCACCATTGGATACAGCAGAAAAAAAGGCCAGGAAAAAAATAAAACAAATTTTTTATTTTTCGTTTTTTTTTCAGATACTTCCGAAAATACTCAAAATTTAAAAACTTTTTAAACAACCTGATATTACGCATAGAAAACATCAGCTTTGTTTTCATTTAACAGATCTCGTATCTCTTACCATTTCCAAGATGCCCGTACTGGCAAATTTAGCTGGGAGATATCCTAAAAATAAATATAATAGGTAAATAAGCAAACGATATTCTTTACTAAAATAAAATATTTTTAAAATAAATATTAAAATATCTCATCTCTTTATATTATATAAAATAATATAACAAATAATACAAATATTGTTATATTGATAAATATTTTAATATATTTTATTGCTATCTACAAATTATTTAATATAAATTAATATTGAGCATGCTGTTAAGGTCTGTTTTTTGTTAAAATTGGTAATAATTCATTAAATATATTACTAAAAAATTTAATATTAAAGAATAACTAATATATATAGCAATTTTTTTCTTGTAAATAAAGACAACTTCATTGTTAATTTTAAAATCAAATACTAGGTAAAAAATTAATTAAATTTTATAATAATTTATTAAATTTTATTGAAATACTTTAAGCTATAAAAAGAATGTTTAAATTTGGGACTTTTAAGTTTTATGCATGTTGGTTTTCAACCGATTCATTTTAGACGTTTAAAAAATAAGCTTTTTTACCACTTTCTATCTTAAAATTTTAGAAATTTAGGAAAAAGGTTTATTTGAACTTTAGTCTTCAAAATTACCTACGAATTCACACTTTAAAAGATAAGCATCAACATCCTGTATAGCTTAAATCGGGTCATACTGATTTTTTTTTAATCCAGATATCTCTAAAACAATTTTTACCAAGTATACCTTTTTTATGTTTTTTTTTTTTTCCAGGGAGCCGTCTGCATGTCCGGTGGCACTGCAGCCTGAAGGCTTATTGTACCAAACTCCCGTTTTATTGTACCCATTCCAGTACCCTAGTTCCTTGAAGAAGGCGGTATAGGTCTGCTGGGTGCGTATCATATGTTTCCGGGGGCACTCTAATATCCCCGAAGATTGCCTGTCTTTTGTGATCCAGTGCCTCACACTCTGACAGTATGTGGGATACTGTTTCGGTCTCTGCTCCACATAATCTGCAGTCCAGATCTCCGTTGTATAATCCCATTTTATTTAGGTGTTATTTCACTGGAGCATGTCCGGTGAGGAAACCTGTGATCGTTCTTAGCTGATTCCTACCCATTTTGAGTAGTTCTTTAGCTCTTTTTGTGCATGGTCCACTGATGTATATTTTCCCATGCATGTGTTGAGGAAGCCTTTCCCAGTGCAGTCTTTGCTGGTCCTTTGCCCAGTTTTGTACCGCACTCCGGAAGGTACTCTTTGGCACTCCAAGGACTGGTTCTGGCCCGACGTATGTCGTGGCTGACCCCTTCTAGCCAGTTCGTCTGCGTTTTCATTGCCTCGAATTCCGCAATGCCCTGGCACCCACATCAACCCGTGTTGTGGCGTTCCGCCAGTTCCCTGAGTTCCTCGAGGCATTCTAGTACCAGCCAAGACGATACCTTGGGATTAATTAGTGCACCAAGGGCTGCTTGACTATCCTTTTTTATGTTTGTAATAAACCTAAAATTTAAATACTAAACGATACCAAAAGTTGATATAGGCAGCAGTTTTTGCGATATCTGGATTTAAAAAAATCACTGTATGCCAGGCTCAAGCGGTTAAAGTGTTTCAAAATTATATTAGGAGTATGAAAGCTTAGGTAATTTTAAAAATTTCAGCTTAGACCTTAGAATAGGGCCGGGATAACCCATGCACTGAAGCCGCTTGGCTTACTGTACGCCCTGTCTTTTTACGTCTGGGTGATGTCAGCTAGACGGGGCCTACAGCTTAACGTGGGTTCCGAACCACGGTCCTATGAGCGACAACTTAATACCTCGTTCCCATCCATGGGGCACTACAGAACCTACTAACTGAGTGGGGTCCGCATGTCTACGGTTGCGCAGGACACGGCAAAGTGTGTTCCGGCGCCTTAGTTTCTGCTGGCTATTAGCGTCGATACATTTTGCACGTTGTACGGCTTGTTAAGCTTACCACTAAATTACTGACCTTGGTCGCCGGCAGAATTCGAACTCACCTCACGTCGGTTGTGCGCTCAACAACCTGACGCCTTACACGTTAGGCCAAACACTCGACTTCGAAACAAAATTTAAACCTAAATTTCTCTAAGTCTTGAATATCTTAACTTTTAAGGCAAACACTATTTGCCGGCAATGCACATGCCATTTTTCATATTGGCATTGATGGAAAGCATTTAACAATTGGTGACAATAGTATGCCAACATCTTATACGCATTAAAAGTCAACCCTAAATAAATACGTACTTAATTGCCAATAAATTCTACATGCAGGCGAATTGCCGGCAAGCATACAAAAATGGCGGTACCAATCCTGATTAAATAAAGCACGCGTTTTTGTTGCAGGCAAATAAATATTGGATTTTGAAGGCAAACCTTCAACGCATATTCATACTTTTAAACCATATTATTAACATTGGTATTTAACTAACATTAAAGCAATTTTTTGATCTGTTTTATTTATAATGGCAGCTAAACAACATTTTTTATGTTTTTACATAATTTAAAGGAAATGGCCTTTTCATAACATTTTATTGTTAAAAATCATGCAAATAAAAATTAGGTCAAACAAAATGTTTATTATGTATTTTGGAGCGAATAAAAATAAAATGATGGTAAAATTAGCTACGTTAATTTCGACCGAAGGTGACCGCTTTGTGCATTTGTTTTCTACGTGGTTTTCTAGCTTTTTAGTTTCTTTTTAAAGAAAAGAGTTTTAATAGACATAATTAAATGTATTCATTACCTAATAAGTGTGTGTTGTGTGATTAATTGGTGATGGCTAGTCGAGAAGGCAAGATATTCAAGTAGACTGTTAGGAGCTGTAAACATTTTGTTTAAAACTTTATTAAAAGTTTTAAAAGACGTGTTAATAAAAATATTATATATATTTAATAGTTTTTTGACATACCGATAGATGGCGTAATGGACAATAAACTACTACGTTTCTGCAATATCTTCGCTTTTTATCGTCTAAACCAGTACCCATTAGACAAAAATAATTCGAGAGCGGTCTGCGGTAGGTGATCTCACTTAGCTTTGAAAGAAATATCTTCGGCTAGTGTAAAAATCTGCATCTCCAAGTTGGACAGTGTTCCGCAGAGATGGTACTTTGCATTGCAAGGAAATTGCATGCAGTAAGGAGTTTTTCCTATTTTAATTTTCAAATAAAATATCGCATCATTTTAGCTTTTAAAAAAGTATATGCGACAATTTTCGTCAACAAGACGTCAGCTTGCTGCTTGGGAGTATCTGCATTTGCCCACTTTCGTGTCTTTTTGTTATCTTTTTGCCAATAACTTATTAATGATGGATGCCATCATCTTAAACGCATTTTTTTGCCAATAACTTATTAATGACGGATGCCATCACTTTATCTGCAACACGTGGCCTAATAACGGCCAGTTGCCCACTTTCGCGTCTTTTGATACGCTTTTTGCCAATGCCTTGCCATTAAAGAGTGTTGGCAATGCCAGTAAATTAAATGTACAACGCCGGCAAAAATTATTTTATACTATAAAACATATAAACAGAAATTTTAGAATAACTGCGAATAACAACAAAACCAATATTTGGAAAAATCAAAAACTGTTAGTGTTTATTTATGTTACAACTACCCTTATTTTCTTATGTACAATCGCATCCTAAAATATTCTGAATGAATTCCGACACCCTGTATACCATTAACACTTTTAATTTATTCCAATAGACTGTGAATAAATGAAATAATTTTAAATCCGGACCTGGAAAATGGAAAGGATGGAACGCGAGGTCACGGCAATTTTACACGCAAACTTCAAAGGCGGTATACGAGAGTTGATGTTCTGTTCCTACCTTATTCCATGCCCACGGTACGTTAGTATTTAGGCTTTTAGCCTTCGTAGATTAGTCCAAAGATAAAAAAAATTATTATAACACTGGCCTGACATATCATAGAAGGTCTTAACTACAAACACCAGTTGATCTCAGGGGGCAGTGCCGCGAGGGGATGTCTGACATAACCCCCAACCCAAATAAGAGCCCCCACTGTTCGTAAAAATATCAATGGGAAATGAGCTCAGTTCGGTGGGATGTACACTAGACTGATAAATTGGGGCTATACGAGGTGAATAAATAACTACTACAAAGATTTGAACTAACACAAATTAGTTTGTCGAGTTTCAGCGTTTCAGGGACAGATAGATGTTGCCTGTGTTTAATGAGAAAGTATATTCATTCATTTGTCTTTGTTGTGGATTTTGCAGATATCTCGCCCAGATCACAATAATGTGTAATTAATGTCAGACAAATCCTGAGGAGTATTTTGAAACAATTATTACGGGATTTTAATAAAGTAACGATCAAATATTTTATGATCCAGGCCAGGGGTCACCAACTTACTTTCATTATTAGTCCTTTTTTAAATCACATGACCGTCGCGGTCCGAAAAGAAAAAAATCCCAGGCCGAAAGCGGTGGGCACTGGTTTCTCCCCTCACTCCCTGTACTAGCCGCTGCTCGCCTTCACTCGCCTCACCGGACTTACTCGGACCGCGGACAGCCAGTTCGTGACCCCTGGGTCCTTATTCTTGAAACTGGGGAGCAGCGTTCTCATGAGAAAAGAGGGCGAAGTTCTCTCGAAAAGCTTATATAGATATTCTTGAACGGAAACGACTGCTCCGATCAGGCGACTGTAAAAAAACAGCCCGGAAAGTGCAACGTAACGTTATCTTTTTTCAAATGGAACTTTTAAGATGTTTAAAAAAAAATTAAATCCCTTTGGGAATTGCTGCCGATTTCAAAAAAGCCTTTTTATTATATATATATATATATATATATACATATATATATATATATATATATATATATATATATATATATACATATATATATATATATATATATATATATATATATATATATATATATATATATATATATATATATATATATATATATATATATATATATATATATATATATATATTTACTATCTTGCTAATTAGGGTGGAACGAAAAAAGGTCTTTCTTTCAAATGCCGATATATATATAGTTATTTATTAAACAAGGGTACAAAGCTTGAGGTCTAGCTTTGGTTGTAAAAAAAGTATACACAGTTTGTTAAAAAGTATCATTATTAGAGACAAAAAGCAGCACAATACCTATCCATATACGCAACGAGAGACAATACGTCGGCGATCAAAAAAACACATAAACCAATCTTGTTCAGGGTTTTGTATCCTAACTCAACAGGTGGCATACAGACTCCTAACAGTTTTTTCCAACGTTTCTTTTCGTAATTTTACTGTAATTCATCTGCTCTTTATTACGTGTTTAATTTAACAATAGGTGCAATTATGGATCAATGTTTTTAACTTTTAGCTTTTACCTTACTTTTTTATTAATCGATTCATCAAATTTTATGGTTATGAATCTTCTTTTCTAATCTTTGACGTACCAAAGTCGGGATACGTTTCCAAACGCGATACGAATACGTGTGCCGTATTGATAGAGGTGTGACTGCGATCGCAGTCGCTGCTACCTATCACCGGTTATTAACAAATCAATTATGGTAGCTGCTACTTGCGCCTGGCGATAGCAGTGAAAAAATCACTCTTTAATATTTGCAGTAAATACTCTTTGTTTGACCTCCGGACAGTGCGGACGTGCGTAGAGGACTACAAAAGTTCTTCCCAGGAGTGGCGGTTAGAGGTGCCGTACGGACGTTTTTACCTTCGGGGATCAAGAAAAGAGTCACGCTATATTGACGGCATCTTTCTTCTGAATCTAGGCGCTGTGAGCGAAGATTCCTATAAGCTGATGGTATCCTGTTTGGTGGTGAGCTCGAGGTATTTCTCAAATGGCGGGAAATAGATGGGCGTGCCATGGGAACTGTCAGTAGTAAAAGTAAAGGTTATACCGTAACACCAGTAGCAGGTCTTGGTTTGGCAGCCGACAATTCATGCATTGCATCGATTGTAGAATTATTTTGTTTTCTTTTGGAATTTCTGGGAGCTACGAGCTCGATTATCCAGATTTTCCGTCGACGAAGCCCTGGAAAGCATAGTCCGGAAGGGGAGAGTGGTGGATTGGACCTGAACAGACCAAAACCAAGAAAAAAATAGAATAGAATATTCGCAGTTCGCCGAGATGGCGCTGCCCGTAACCACAACATTAAACAGCGGCGACTGCGATCGCTGGACGGTGATTGTGATTGCGATTCAGTGATTCTAACCTCTTCTGTTCATGTTTATGGTAATTATGCATAATTACGTTGGTGAAACTAACTGAAATTAATAAATCTATCGCGAATGGGTGGTCAAAAAATATGATCAGTAAATAAACTATCCGGAGAGAGAAGGTAATAAAAAGGTGTAAGGCATAGTACGGAAGGTAGAGAAAGCGCTGGGCCTTCCCCGTCTGTCTTCAAGGAAGGTAAACGCAGATGGCGCGTGAGTCGACTTTGTATCAGTTTGCCCGCCAAATTCAAATTATATAGCTGTGCTATTTTTTTGCCCTTAATATTAGGTACTTGTTTTTTGTTTCCCTATTAATATAAAATATTGCGGGTTTAGTTCAACAACTACACACACCTAATTAAAAATGTCACGGTATTTGGTTTTTTTTATAAAAAAATTTCTTACAGATAAACCGTGTCAATATTACTTCCTTAAATTATCTGCTGAAGCACAAATTTAATATATATACACTGCAGATCACTAATAAAAGTCAATATTCAAAGTCCAATTAAAGGTAAAAACCACGAAACAACACAATAAATTACAGAAAATGTGTAAACAAACTGTCCAAACAAATCGGACATTGAAAAATATCAAACACAATATCGAATAACATTTCGGGCGTGACTGCCTGCGTTAAGTCAAGTTAAAAATATTCGATTTTAACTTGACAACGTTCATGGTATATTTTCTTTCTCTCTTAATTAGATGTGAGCCAAAAAGGACATTAAAGTTTACATGCAGAAATTGTAAACAACTTGGCAACCAGGTCAAAGCGCGATGATTGCTCCATGTACGATAGCCTGCCATGATGAAAGACAAAGACATATTTATTGGAGCTTGCGTTAAACCAGAAAGAGATAAATACAATGGATACAAAGTTTCAAAATGGCAACAACCTGAAAATCGTCGTCCTAACTTCTGGATGGTTTGCAATAGCTAAAAACGGTTTTACTATACATTTTTTTAGAGAGAGTTGGTTTTTTGATACCCCATTAAATCATAAATCATTTAGAACACCCTGTTTAAAATAAAATATAAATAAAGTTGCATATTTCAGAGAAGACAACCAATCTAAACAAAAATTAATTTTGAATTCAGGCAAAGTTTTTAACAAAGAAAACCGACCGACAGAGAAACTCAATCTAATTTATTCCGAAGTGAAATTACTTTCGTGAAAATTTCATTTCTGGCCCCAGCAAGTGGGCTGGAAGAACAGATCCGAAAGCCTATAACCGAAGCTACAACCCATTAGCTGAAAAGCTGGACATAATTGCTTTCTTTGAGGGTATTTTTATACTACGTTGCAATATGGGGTTTATTTTAAAAGTGTTTTATTTTCTTTTCCTACGACCACTTGTGAAAATAGCAAATAGCACACTGGTTTCATGCATAGAAAATACGTTATATCACACTAGTGTTGCAAAGTACTTTATAGCACTAGTGTTGCAAATGTAGTACTTTACGACACTCTTGTGATATATAATATGATGTCATTCTAAAAACTGCTATTGGTTTTCCAAGTGACATATTTATTGTAGTGACAGTAAAAAAAAACTTTTTACTTACCTTAAACAGTAGAACCCAAATTAGCGAAAATCATCTTATGAACGTTAAGTTACTACACAGCATAAGCTTTCTTCTAATATTGAAAAGAGTAATAATAAAATTTCCGAAAAAATAAAAACAAAAACAACAATAGACATAACCACAAAAAACAAATTTCACTGACTGCTCGCTCAGTGGCACAGTGTTGTCAGGTAAGTAGATCAAATTAAAAATCTCCCTCCTACCTTTGAGCACGCACTTTATAGAGGCAGCCTTACCGCTTGACCGTTCTACCTAAAGCGCCAGAGAAAAAACTCCTATAGATCAAATTCCTTTCTCTAGTTCTTCGTGTACTCAAATACTAGTTAAATCTTTTTTTAATCCCTAATTAAACCTTAGGCTAATATACACTTTATGAATCCACTTTTTTATCCATTCATAAATAGAATCAGACCCTTCCGACGTTGCCAAATGCTTTCCATATTTTGCATGGTAACTGACGTTTGGTAGTCGTTTTTTCTTACTTTTAGGACTTTAGGTTATGCATTTACAATTTTCATATTTTTTATATTTTTTCTTAAAAATATTAGGAAAAACTGTAATTTTTACTTAATTTTACATGTGATGTTCAGTTTCATTAACTCGTTTTACCAATTTTACCCCACCCAGCACCCCTTTTCACTCCCCGGTCCCGTAAGTTTGTTTACTGATATTTTTTAAAAAACGGAATATTTTTGATATGCGCCACTTACGTTTTATTTAGAAGAGTGTCTAAAATATGTAAGTATCAAAAATTAAAATAAAAAACCTTAAAATAACACAAAACCGTATTAAACTATTACCGTTATTACCTAACAAAACCATATAATTTTTATTAAGTAAGGGCCTTTTTAAATTCCAAAATGATAAAAGTTATATAATGCTTCTAGTTAGGTGATTTTCAATGTAAAAATATTGTCAAAACAGTATAATATAGCAGTGAGGAAAAGTACATATCACACTAGTGTTGCACAGTAAATATCACCCCTAGTGTTGCAAAGTTCTCAATTGTTTTTTTCTGTAAAGACAAACTTTTTTTTGGTGAATAATTTGTGGTCGTAGGAAAAAAGTGTACAGTACTCGTGTGAAAATGACTTTCTTACACTCGTGGGTTTGTCGCACTCGTGTGATATTAGTCATTTTCAACACTTGTAATGTAATATACTATATTATTTCTTGCATATGGTAATAGCTTTGTTCGTCGAACAAAATTTACAACCAATTTTAAATTTTCTAATGCCCATGCTTGGTTGCAAATAATATTTTGATTAGTTGGAAATTTCAGCATCAGAACTGCACATCATCAGCCTGTATATTTTTGAAACTTAAAAAAACTTGAAGCTGTAAGCTTGAAATTTTTCTATATTTAGTGTATCATAGTAAGGTTTGAAAAAAAACTGACAGGCGTTTTCGATGAGCACAAGTACCTTCCAGGCGAACTGTCAGGTGTGGCTAATTTGGATGGCCATATTTCCAAATCTAATAAAGTTAGATGTACTTAATGGTAAAAAGATACAGGGTAGAAAAAAAGATTTTTTTTTTATGAGGCCCTCTGTATATTATATTACCATTAAAAAGATCTTAAAAAGAGCGTTAAGAAAATACCACATTGCTTAATTAAAATGTATCTAGCTTTTTCTATTTTGTATAAAAATTATAGAGGAGAAAAAACAGCGACAAGATTTGCGTATAAAACGGAGAGGAGTTAGCGGGATAATCTATAATCTAATATAATATTTTTAATCCTTTTGAATTAGCAAAAGTTGAAATTAAGTGGTGTTTTAGATTGCATGGATTTAATGAAAAAAATAATAAGTGAGCTCATATCTCTTCTAAATGTTAAAGTTTAAACAAAATACAATATAACAACATAACATAAACCATAAACGAATATATTATTTCCACAAAACACTAAATAAAAATTTCTTTATTATTGCGATCACAAATTGCAATGTCGTCAATGTTCCCGCAAACACCCGCTTATTAAAGAATGTAAACTAATGTCCAGCAGGTAGGAAGAGCGAGATCACTTTATTCAAAACGCCATACAATAGAACAGGATAAATGACAAGAAAGATCCAAATCGCCTTTCTATTTCCAGGCGTTTGTGTTGTCCATTCGTGAGTGCGAAACGAGCCGAAAGACTTTACGGATTTCGAAATAGATAGGAAATAGAAAAATAGAAAAGAAATTTATTTCTTGCGAGATACGGAGTACGGGATCTGCTTACTTAAATAAAAAAATTTTTTTGAACATAAGTTGGTAAACTTTCATTAACAACTATTATTCAGTTTTATTGACCTTTATAAGCTTTGTTCGCGGGTTCGATTCTGAACCGGTTCTGGGACTATTCGCATGCGCAGTGAAAAGAACAGCGTTCGCGGTTAGTAAAATCCTGAATTTTTAGTAACAGTTGTGTGTTCGCGGGTTACAATGGAATCAGTTCGTTACCGGTTCGTAACCTGATTAGCAGTCCTGGGATTTTTGTTGGAACTAATAGTTCAGTTCGGAATTTCATGCGCATTGTCGATATGGTCAGCTGTTTTCTGTTTTTGTGGTACAGAAATAAACCGTTGTATTACAGTTCATTTGTTTCTGCCACCTTTGATGCGGGTTAATATATTTGTTGAATATTTTTTTATATTTTTGTGATTCTGAGCGTATATAAACAAAGGATTTTTAATTGTATTCCGTATGTATGTATGCAATAAAATAAATAAAGATTTAATTAAAAAATATAGACAATATTACAAGATTTTTGCCATTTCTTGTTGTTTGAATTTTATCCTTAGTTAAATACACATACTTATGTTAAAAACGAGAGGAGGCAGGGAATTCCTCGTCTTCCGCCGAGAGACCTCGAGTGGCTTTCGATAGTATAACAATTTACATTTTTGTCTGAATTTATGTTTTTTTGTATAGTATCCAATTTAACCATGAAAAATCCCAACCAAAAGGCTAGGTTAGAATACATCCTCAGCTGAATAGAAAATCGTTCGCGGTAAATAAAAATTCCGAACCAATAAATAACTAGACATGCGCTTTAAAACAATTCTAAACCAGTTCGGTTCTGGTTCAGAATCGGTTCATTACTAGACCCGCGAACAAGCTATGAATTTTTATTACTTTAAAACATATGGATATTTTCTATCTGCTGGCCTATAAAGGATCTACGTAATATAATGTTCGTTGATCGTCTAGTCAGTAACTCATTGTCCCGTGCAATTCTCTATTATTGAGCTGTCTGTCAGCTTGACGTTAGAAAAGATAAGTTAAGCCTGGTGACATTTCCATCAATAACCCTTTGTCTAATCATTTTAAAAGGTTGAAATCGAAGGTGTTAAAAAGGTCTCAAACCACCAGTGTCGTTACTGGTAAAAAACATTAAAAAAACATTTATTTATACAACGTGTCCCGGAGAAGAAGGGCCAGTACACTCATATCGATGGATTGCCAATGTTATTACCTGCGCGAAACAAAAGTTACATTTCATGGGTGAAAAAACGGGTTTGTGCGCAAGCAAATCGAGGGTGAACGCTCCTGGCGCCAAATAGACTATCCGCATTATCGGAAAGAATATGTCGACGCCGTCCTGGGTTTCTGTTCGGAGTACGGTAGCTAATGAGCGTCACGGTCAGACCGCGGACGGAGGGTACGGGGTGCCATGTTTGTATTTTGCCACGGCTTTTAAGTGGGCATGTTCGTCCACCCGTTCATTTGTTAACTGCGCGAGGTCGTAAAAATCCGAAAAATGCTTTTTGCCACTGCGAATCTAAATGTAGGTTATCTATGGGCATCCTGAAAATGGTGAGGGATACAAAGTCATGTAAATGAGAACAAAATAAAAGTTCTATGCCCCTAAAAATATGCGGCTTAAAGGATTTATAAATTTTAGGTATTACTAAAAAGAGATTTTTTTCTTCTAGTATTATTTAAAATCGGACTTTTAAATAATTTGCACTCTCTGGTGAGGTAGTGAACAGGGCTGTGTTCTCGGAAGTCAGAAGTCGCTCGTTCGAGCCCCGGACGTAAAGACATTTGTAGGTAGTAGTTATTTAAAAAATAATGACCGTGTTGGCACTACCGCGTTGTCATAAGGGTGCTGTAAAATGCAAAAATTGCATGTTTTAGTCCTTGGGCAACGTTGACGGAACAAGTGAATAGGGGTTAAACATCTACTAACCCGACACGAACCTGTATTTATAGGAATTTAATAAAAATATTAAACTTTTGGTAATAAATCAGTTCAATGAACAAAGAAGATCTTAACAGAAACACCCTACAATCACTAACTTCTATTTTTTTTGCGCTGTATAGGTTACGAAAGTTCGTGCTGTGCTGCGTTGCATCGCACGCGTTGGGTTGTATTGTTGACTCATAGTACAGCAGTTTGATTCAACATTTGTGCACCGCATCCCCTTACATTTCACCAGGGAAACGCACGGCTACGGGCCCGTTACGGTTATGTGTAAGACCCGACCTTTACACTTGTCTTTTTTTATCTTTGGACAAACCACGAAAGCTAAAAGCCTAAATACTAACGTACCGTGGGTGTCTTAAGCGAGGTAAGAGGGAGTTTGTTGACACGGGACCTAAACACTTGAAGATTTGGGGGAAGGAAAGACCTCCGCGGGCAGCAGGTTCCACAATCTAGAAACTCTGGGGATAAAAGAACGAACAAAGTGGGAAGTTCAGGGCCTGTCCAGTTGGACCGTATAGGGATACATACGCGCGAAACCACGAGTTTCTCTGTTGGGAACCGTAAGTGGGGGAACTATACTGGACAATTCTTCAGAGCAGAAGCCATGAAAGTACCTATAAAAAAGCGATAAATCCCCCACAGCCCGACGATGGGCAAGAGAGGGAAGCCTTTCTGTAAGTGAAGGATCATTAATGAGACGAAGAGCTCTTCTTTGAATAGAATCAAGAATGCTTAGGGTTGTGGCGGACGCCATGCCCCAGATATGAGAACAATATTCCAAGGGAGGTCGGATTTGGGACAGATATAAAGTGTATAAATTAGAAGGGGAAAAATCCTTTTTGGCTCGAAAGAGAAATCCAAGCTTTTTGAAGCTGCCGTGGCTATAGGATACAATGTGTTTATGCCAGTTTAGTTTTAAATGTGACGCCCACAAGATTGAAGGTGTCTTTGCTCTGTAAAACTTGGCCGCTCATAAGTAGAGGATGAGTATTTGATGACTCTTTTCGCGACAAGGAACATACTTGTGTTTTGGATGCATTAAAATGGACGAGATTTTTGGCGCCCCAACCCAATATTAAATAAAGATCCTGCGAAAGAAATATCTGCATCGCTCTGCGTTTGTTTTCCAAGTCAGGTTTAGTGATGGGTTTAGGAACCTGAAATCTGGAGTGAAGGGTACTATCGTCGGCGAAACTATGAATGGAATTAGTTGTGGATGACAGAAGGTCGTTTATGTGAAGAAGCAACAATGTTGGTGCCAGAACTGAGCCCTGAGGGACTCCAGCATTTACTTGGTGAAAGCTTGAAGAATGGCCGTCCACAATAACTGATATACGTCGATCAGATAGATAACTAGAGAGCCAAGTACAGAGTTTAGTTGAAAGACAATAGGAGGGAAGTTTGTTAAGAAGTGCGGGATGCCAGACCTGGTCAAAAGCTTTGGATATATCAAGAGCACCGATCTGGGACTCACCTAGAAACACTGCTGGAATAAGAGACTTATTCCAGCAGTGTGATACGAAGAAAAGAAGATCTGCTGTAGATCTTTTGTGGCGAAATCCATGCAAAATTTTGTGTTTTTCTAAGTACTTAAGAATTTGTGAATTAATTAGTTTTTCCATTACTTTACAAAGAACTGAGAGAATTGAAATTGATCTATAGTTAGATGGAAGAAATTTAGATCCTTTCTTTGGAATAGGTTGAACACGTGCAGCTTTCCAACTCTCCGGAAAGATACCTGTGTCGTAAACTGCAAATTTTAAATATCTTTAAAACCGCTAAAGATACATTTACCAAATTTGGTATCTGAAAGGCATCTGGAATGAGTAATTTAAAAGTAATATCTTGCCAGATTTCCCTGTCTTGAGCTACACATATCTCTTTCTGATTTTTTTTAAATAAAATGTCGTATTAATTTTTATTGCAGTAAAGTGCGTAGTTTAAATTTAATAGGTCCCAATACGCAATTTTTCATAAAAAAATTTGGTAATAATTTTCGCTAAAAAATTTCGTTGAAATTCTTGTATATTTAAAAAGGTTTTTACGGACCTTCCGGTATATTTAATCCCAAGGGATTATCCAGGGCAAAATACTAATAATAGGACATGCCACGGTGCAGTAAAAATTCTTCTCAGTGTCATTTATTGCCCGAACCCAAATTAAACAACAAGGGAATAGCCAATACAAAACCTATAAAATAAAGCTAAAGGCCGGGTTTATATCCAATAAAGTTTGTTTATAGCCAAGACCTTTACCTTTAGAATAGAGAAAAACGTTTTCTTAAGATTTATAGACATTTGTATTATAAAATTTTAAATACGAAGAATTAAATGGTATGCTTTATACAGGGTGTCCATTAACTTAAACTTTAAAGGGTAATTTTACAATGAAAAGTAAGAAAAAACTTCATATAAACATATGTCCCAAACGTCTCAGTATTTAAACTACAGGGGGTTTAAAATTGGTAATTTTCTAGAAACCTGCGGCAACTCCGATTTTAACGAAATTTGGTATACGGGGGTTTTTGGGGCACTGACCACAAATCCAAAAGATTTTTTGGCGGAAACGTTTCGTTCTCGAGATATTCATCATCAAAGTTCAAATTTCAACTAAGCTTATTTTCACAATATTCCCCCTTCTTTTTGCACAAATTCTTGATTTAAAGCTATACTGTCATAAAATATTTAATTTTCACCTTTTAAAACCCCATTTTTCCACGTTTTTTACATTATTTTTGCATTAAATTGCGTGGGTTTTCTTTGATAATGCGGCAACCATACATACACATAAGGCTTCATGGCACACTGGGATTAAAATGATTCAAAGTATAGCTATGCAATTTAATGCAAAAATAATGTAAAATACGTAAAAAAACGGAGTTTTAATAGGTGAAAATCAAACATTGTGTGCCACTTTAGCTTTCAATCAAGAATTGTGTGCAAAAAGAAGGGGGAATATTATAAAAATAGGATTAGTTTAAATTTCAAGTCTGATGATGAATATCTCAAGAACGAAACGTTTCCGCCAAAAAATTCTTCAGATTCGTGATCAGCGCCCCAAAAACCCCCGTATACTAAATTTCGTCAAAATCGGAGTTGCCGCAGGTTTCTAGAAAATGACCTTAAAATTTTTTTAAAGTTTTCCTTTTTTTATCAAAACTTTTATACCATCCATAAATATCCTTAAAAAAATTGGAAGACGTCTACTTACATCAGAACACATTTTTTGACATAAAAGAAAAAATAAATGTTTACTCTTCGTCCATAAGTGGTTTAGGCTAAATATTTTTGAAGATAAAAATGGTACGCCACTGCATTTTTCTAAAATAAAAATATTTTTTGTATCCCCGTTTAGTTTAGAACAGATTTAATCTGTTGACTTTTTTATTTGTGTACGGTTTTTGCGTAAATAAATAGAAACCATTTCTGTCATGGTCAAATCCCTATCTAATTAAAAAATAAAAACAAAGGTATTTTTTTTGTAGAATTTAATAATAGCAATATGAAATGGCCATGCCAAAACACGTTTTTTTATGCAAAAACCGTTTATCAAACACAAAAACTTAAAACAGAAAATGAATAATTATTAATATTATAAGTGAGAGAGAGAGAGAGAGAGAGAGAGTTTTCGGAAGAGAATTTCAGTTCAGATAATTTTTTCATATGTTGTTCTTTTTGCTCTTCTGGGTTGCTTTTCAGTGACGAAAATTTTTGTGCGTCACGCTCCAGGGTTTGAAGCTCTTGAACTACTCTAAAAAGTTAGTCACTGGAACGCATCCATAGACAAGGAAAGAGAAATAGGTACTTTAAGAAATTTTAAAATTTCGTTGTTTTTAACCTTTTTGGCTTTATATTAATATTCTCTTTTTAATATCTAATTCCATTTTAAATAAATAATTTTAAAAATCCATTCTTAACATAAAAACACGTTTGAGAAACAAATAGTCATGTTCCAAAACCATTCCATTTATATAAATTTTTAAGTTAGCTCATATTCAAGTAATCCGAATTATGGAATTTTTAAATAAATGATTTATGGTCGCAATAATAAAAATTACCAATATGTTGCGCTATGTCATTAGAAACATATTTTAGTGTAAAATTTAAATATAAAATAAAATATTCTAATAAAATGTTTAAAAAATTCCAAATTTTTTCCCCTCAGGTACCTATTTAAAATTTTAGTGACCAAATGTATATCATTTATTAACAAAATAAAATACAGTGATGATATTAAAAAAGGTTCCACTTTGTCTTTTGAATTATATATTTTTTTATAGAAATGGGAATCATGTAGAACTTCGTTTTAATGTCCCTTTAATTCTCTACTAACAGCCCAGCCGTTCCACACTTAAAACCGTTTGAAATTTGGCTTTTAAAAACAAAGTGGCGTTAAGTAAAAATTCAAGGACCTTTAAAAGAGGTGCTACATGACCTCCATTTTTATTTGCAAAAAAAGTTGCCAGTGCCTCCTTGATACTAGACCACGTGACCAAAGTTATTTTAATGACAAAAGGTAGTTTAGGTGACACCATTTTACACAAATTTTACCCGATCTCTATATCTTGACCCATTCAAAAGTTAGGGGAAGACAACTCTTAAAAACCGCAATGTATGTACAAATTGGAGCTAAACTTCAAACGCCTGTAACTCTAGAACGACTGGACCAATTTTTAAACACAAAATGGTGATAAATAAAGAATCGAAAGGTTTTTAAAACAAAGTGCCACATTACCCCTCTTTTCATTAAAAAAAAAGTTGCTAGTGCCTTCTAAACCAAAATTATTTTTATGTCAAAGAGTAGTTTAAGTGACACCCTTTTACCCAAATTTTATCCGATCTCAATAACTTATCCCATTCAAAAGCTAAAGGGGGGACTCTTTTAAGATTCTCACTGTATATCACTAAAGGTGGTAGTAAGATATTTTTGGTTTACACAGCCTACTAAGCAATCAATTTTCTTGTAAACCGTTTATTTTATCACAAAAATACAAAAACCAAATATTTGAATTTTTCTGTGGCCATGATGATGGTGTAGCTTAACTTTTAAAATTGATCTTACACACAAAATTTTAGTCATCAACAGGCTTTACCCCCATTAATACCCTCTATGGTGGAAGAATCTTTATTAAATTAATGGGTTTTTACCTCCTTTAAGACAGGGCCGTATTAACTGTTTGAGGCGCCCTAGGCTAGAATTTCCGGAGCGCCTATTTATTTTTAAAGAGCAAAAAAAAATCATTTCCTCCTTTTCACGTCTATACGTCTATTTTATTCCAAAGCCACCTTATTCACACAGAAATTAGTCACCTAAAATCCACACTCAACCTGAACTTTTTAAAAACCTCCCCTGTCTGGCGCCTATTTTCTTCATGGCGCCCTAGGCTGTAGCCTAGTCAGCCTAATGGTTAATACGGCCCTGCTTTAAGACATACAATAAATACAACTTTTTAACTGATAGGGATGTGCAAATTTTCGTGCGATTTGATGCAAAAATGTTGCCAGTTTTTTTTTACTCAATTTGTTTTCAGTTTATGGGACCTTAAAAATAAGCTTTTAAAATATTTGTACTAAATTTTAAAACGCCCTGTATTCATTTAATAACAATATTGCACTGCACATTTTACTGCCCATCCTATAAATTTATCTGCCGGATATCGCCCAACTTAAAAAAAGCTGGGCAGCCACTGATTAGCAGACACTTTTATCATTGCTAATTATACAGTCTTCAACCTTCTAACTTCTGAACCGTTCGGTATATTTTGATGAAACTTGAAACGATAACATATACCGGGGTATACACGGTCATGCAAGCAAATGTCAAATGAAGGTTTTGATAGACACGATTCAGATGTACCTGTCAGATCAGCGTCAGTTTTGGCAGCTGGTGGTGTGATCAACTTGAACATAAGAGTAATTTAGCAAAAAGATTTTTTATTTTTGTCAATGTATTCATAACTTTTAACTTTCCAAAAGCATGGATAACCTAGGTACCAATTATAATATCACGCAATACATCTTTCTGGCGCCAAAGAGCCATTTTTTTAAACTTAAAATCAACAATATTACTTCGTAAACGATGTTCCTAAACTGAAACGTTAACTGACGTGTCCTACACATGCACAAGTTTGCACGACGCACGCTACGAAAAATCAAACTCGGACATCGAGTCGCATGTCAAGCCAGATGTGGCAGCTTTTTAATACACACGATCAAATTTGCACGTTTTTTTGACAGATGTGGCAGTTTTGCATGACCGTGTATACCCTGGTTTTGACCAAGGTCTGCATTTTGACATATCAGTGACAGCTCTAAATGTCAAGGTCTCAGCTGGGCGCCAACGCAACCACTTTCGCCAACCAGGCAGCCGAGGATCTACCCGAAAGAGGACGGGAAATAACATAATAACAATTCAGCCAACCTAAAATTCTTGTTTTGCTGACGTTGCTACCTCCCGGACTATAAGTTTAGGCATAGAGTAAGGAAATTATAAGAGTTATCATGGAATAGCCGATTTAAGGACAGGTCATGCGAAAACTCCCAATATAATTTTATTCGTTTCTCGTTGAAATACCGCCAGTTAGTCATTTCAGTAAGCTTACGTGTCTCCCCCACCGCTGATGTTACACAAAGCGAGGCTTGGACCGACGCATTTAAAGTGTAAACTGGCAAAAATGACAAGCCTGCCGCCAGCCTGCCGCAAAAGCGGTACGAAAATTTTAGCATGCCATGGTTTCTCTTATCCGTAGGTATGTTACTTTATGGTTGAGGTTAACTTTTATTTAACGGTTATAATTGGTTTTTATAAGCATAGCCGCTAGAAGCCTGCATGCATGCATACTGATAAAATAAGTAAAAACCGCCGATAATACATAATTAATTCAGATTTTTGGCGGCTTTCATAACTTAAATAAATAAAAACACCAGACGGCGGTTTCCTTCTTAAAATTGAGCAAGGCCGCCGGCGGCGGCGGTCGTTTAGCCATTGTCTTTATTAATGCACTAAAAGAATAACATAATCTTTTGCTCTAAAACTTTTACAACCAACATAATAATATAACTCTATTTCACAATTTATCTGATATAAAATCTTTTCAAGAGGTTTTAGGTTTTATTACTCGTATTAACTTAATTTGAAAATTTAAAAAGAAAATTGATCGAATTAGGTTATTTTATTTATTTATTTTTCGGTACGTGTTAATCTTAAGAAAATATTTTATATCATATAAAATGAGTAATAGGGTTAAATGTTGATAGTAAATCTTTTTAAAAAGTTTTACTATCAACACTATATTTGTTGACCTTACAGGGTATAGCGAAAAGTAAAAAAATAAATAAATCTAATTGCACAATCTTAATTTTGACCATTAAATAAAACTCAGTGATGAAAGTAAAAATTATGGCTAACTTGATTTGTTTTGGAGATACAGAGTGATTTTTACATTTTAATAATTTGGCCAGGCACTTGTAACTTGCTTTATATTAGAAGTAGAAAAAAAACATAAATAAAGAAGTTTTAGGAATTTTTATGTGGAATTCAGGGGCGTACTTATATTTTTTCATTAACTTTAATTTTTAGCTTATAATACAAATTTGGGTTTTCTAAATTAAACACTCTGTATATTCTATCACGAATAAAAGCCATAAAAAACCCACATTTGATTTATCGAATTCGTCATAATTACGGAAATGTAACCATCGTCAGCAAGTCGATAATAATATGACACTTTTAAATTAATCACCCTGTATGTTGTATCACCTATAAAAAACATTTTGGGGAAATTTTTTTCGAATATTGGAAATACGAGCGTCCAAATCTTAGTGCGTATATTTACTAATTTTTAGATTTAGATAGTCATATTTTCGTAACTATAAGCGATACACAATCAAATTAAAAATAATATATTTTGCAATGGGAATATAATATACAGGGTGTTTTGTTAAACAAATTGTGATGACGGCCAATTCTGACTAGGCCATTTTAAGTTTCTCCAAAATCAACTCATAACACCTACACTGGTTTTTTAATAACTCCAGTAATAACTGAGATAGCCCATAAAAACGCCCAATTTTGACCACCCTGTACAGTGAGGATATGAAAGGTGTTCCGCCCCCCTTTATCTTTTAAATTGGCCAAGATATCGAAATAAGGTAAAATTTGGGTAAAAGGGTGTCCCTTAAACTAGTTTTTAGCATAAAAATGATTCCGGTCACGTGGTCTAGTGTCAAGGGGCACTAGCAACTTTTTTTTCAAATGTAAAGAAGTGTCAGGTAGCATCTAGTTTTAAAGGCCTTTTAATTCTCTGTTCATTGCTGTTCTCTCTCTCTCTATTTTTTTCTTGGTTTTGGTCCCTTCAGGTTCAATCCACCACTCTCCCCTTCCGGACTATGCTTTCCAAGGCTTCGTCGGCGGAAAATCTAGATAATCGAGCTCGTAGCTCCCAGAAATTCCAAAAGAAAACAAACAATTCAACAATCGATGCAATGCATAAATTGTCGGCTGTCAAACCAAGATCTGCTACTGATGTTACGTATAACCTTCACTTTCACTACTGACAGTTCCCATGGCACGCCCATCTATTTCCCGCCATTTGAGAAATGCCTCGTGTTCACCACCAAACAGGATACCATCAGCTTATAGGAATCTTTGCTCACAGCGCTTAGATCCATAAGAAAGTAAGCCGTCAATTTAGCGTGAATCTTTCCTTGATCCCCGAAAGTAAAAAACGTTCGTACGACACCTCTAGCCGCCACTCCGGGAAGAACTTTGTAGTCCTCTACGCACGTCCGCACTGTCCGGAGGTCAAACAAAGAGTCATTCATTGCTGTTTTATTTTAAAAAATCGGCATGTATGTTTTAGATTTACAAGGTTTTGTAATTTAGCTCCAATTTGTACATACAGTGCGGTTTTTAAAAGTTCTCTCTTCTATACCTTTTGAATTGGACTGGATATCAAATTCAAATAAAATTTGGATAAAAGGATGTTATTTAAACTACTTTTTGGCATAAAAATGATTCCGGTCATGTAGCCTACTGTCAAGGGGGCACTAACAACTTTTGTTCAAATGAAAGAGTGGGTCACGTAGCACCTCGTTAAAAACCCTCTCATTCTCTACCCAATGCCACTTTACTTTTTAAAATCGGTCCAGCCGTTCTAGGCTTACAAGCCATACCATTAAAACCGCATTTTTTAGACTATTTAAGTCAAATTTCAAACGGTTCGAAGTCTGGGACGAATAGACCGATTTTCAAAAACAAAGTATTTTTAAGTAGAAAATCAAAGGACCTTTAAAACAAGGTGATACATGATCCCCATTTCCATTTGAACAAAAACGTTGCTAGTGCCCTCTGGGTACTGGGTCACATGACTGAAATTATTTTTAATGCTAAAAAGTAGTTTAAGTAACACCCTTTACCCAAAATTTACTCGACCTCGATATTTTGTCTTATTTAAAAGATAAAGAGGGGTGGACCTTTAAAATCCTTACTTTATTTTTGGTAGTAGTATAATAAATCAGACAAATAACCAAATTTATATAAAAATAAATAATGAGTTAATATTTGAAAGTTTACATATTTTTACTTATTTTACTGAAAAACAAACATACAAGGTATATAAGGAACAGTTTAAAAATGTAAATTCGGTGCTCTTTGATAAGAAAAAAATCACAAAAAAAGTTTAAAGCAAATTAATCGGCATGCTTGACTTCGCGGTCGCCTTTGCTATATTTCTTTTATGATATGCCGGTTGATGCAGCTGGTCATCGCACTATGGGATAAACTTAATTTTTTGGTCAAAATTCTGAAACTTACCAATCTAACTTAAAATGGGGTGCTTTTTACTGGAAAAATGTTATGAATTATTCCAAATGCTTTTTAGAAACCTAAAACTTATTATATGTTATTATAAATTTACACCCCCTTAACATTATTATTTTTTGTTGTACAAAATAAACTAAAAAGTCAGCTTGTTTGGTTAATTCGGTAGTATTCTAATCAGTAATCCGATGATTATTTTCTCATCTGATATACAGGGTACGACAATAGGTATGATTTTTTTAAATGGAATACCCTGTCTATCTCAATTAGTTTCGGAAATATGATCATCCAAATCTGAAAAATAATTTTAAATTATTCTTAGAAGCGTAATAGAGATACATCTTCCCAACTTTTTTATTTTTTAACGTATAAAATAAATAAAAACACTGTTTTGTTGGGTAGATTCTGTAGAATCCATATCTTTCATTGGAAGGCTTTTATCTTTGAAGATATACAGTGTAGGACAAAACATATTAAATTTTAAAATGGAAAACCTTGTAAATTATAAAAAAATCTTGTATCTGTCCTTACACTCAGAAGTAGCAAAAAGTAGAAAGGATTTGTAAGTACAAAAACTGATAAAGAAAAAGGTAAAAAATCTTTGACAACAGTAGCGAGACTTCGCGAGACTGCATCGGACACAACAATAGCTCTTATTATTTAAACTCTTTTACTTTTTTTAGTAAACAAGGCTTATAATAAACTAAGTATATTAAATGTTGTATATTTATGTTTACTTAAAATATATTTTCTTATTACCCCAATAGAAGTCGTCATATCCATTTATAATTTTGCGTACATGTAGTTTGGAGTATCTACTTTGAAATACACAGCATGAGCCATTAAAATTTCAAAGTTGCTTTTTGGCCAAAATAATGGATTTCTATCCCATAGTATATCGGCGCGTCGCTGTAAAGGATAGCGACGCCTTTGTATAAAATAGTCCGATTGCAAGCGGCCTTTTTTATGTTTTTTGTACTATTTTCAAAGGGTACCGAATTTGCGCTTTTCAAAATGTTCTTACTATAAATGGACCTTAAAATGATGTACGAAGAGTTGTGACGACTTTATATTTTATTATTAAAATTAAGTTTAAGTCAAACAACCAAATATCTGTTTTATTCGGGGATCATTTTAAACTTTTGCCCGGTGGGCCAATTGGTCCTCAGTCCGCCCCTGCTCATAAATTAAAATTATACTGTAGAAGTGACTTAGTTTGAACTTGCTCATGTAACTATTACTAACACACTAAATTACGAAGTTTTCTAACAAGCAAACTTTAAGAAGTTAACTGATGTTGCACATTTCCAGACATAACTAAGAGTTAGGTAGCAAATTTTGACATAAATTGCAAGTTTTTAAATAGGTTATTTAGTCAGGAAAACTTTTATTACCCTCAAAGTAAATAAATTGGGTATTTTAGAAGATTATTATAATCACTAAGAAGGGGCGTACGCTTTAAAGGGGAGAAAGAAATTAAATTATGTTTTAAATTAGGTTTTTTGATAAAAGATCTGTCAATTAGAGTGACATTATTTGTAATAAAGTTTTTTTGCTTTCTTATTCATATTTTTTAAAATCTAGGTGGTACTATACAGGGTGTCCGCTGATACACGAAAAAAACACAAATTCCTTATGCCATAATATGAAGATCAAACCATACATACCTATATTCAAAAGTTGCCAATAAGAGAGATACAGGATGTAAAAGTGAAAAAAATATTTTTAATTTATTTCGATAACTTTTCATACGTTAAGAATATTTTAATAAAACTTGGTATCTAGGGGTTTCTTGACATGAGCTATTCAGATCTGCTATAAATTCTTATGTGTAAACTAGAGGAGGCTGACTACACGATTTAATTTTTTTAAACCCTTACTTTTCTGTGCTACACTGTATGTATCATCTAAGTAAACCAGTAAACTCCCCAATGGATTTCACACAAAAAAGGTATACCTTGTAAGAATGGCTCCGAGCAACCGTTCTCAAGATATTTGAATTTAAGCGGTTTAGTGCGAAGAAAAAATGCCTTTAAAATTAGCGTATTAGCAACGATTCATTTCACACCTAGGGGAAGTAATTGCTTATGTCAAGAAACTTCTAGACACCAAGTTTACTTAAAATATACAGTGTGGTCCAATAAGTATGCAACAAATGAAAAACTGTTTTATTTGCAATTTTGTTCTTCATAAAAATTGGTGCATGGTCCGCAACTGTATTAGCAGTAGTTAGTTTTATTAAAAGTTTTTTTGTATACAGGGTACGCCAAAAAGATTTAAAACTGTTTAAGAGTAAAGTACCCTTATTTCTAAAAATACAAAGAAATGTTGAATAAAAAGTTATTTAAAATTAAAAGATATGCCTAAATACCAAATCATGGCCTCCTATTTAAGTTTTTATTTATTTATTTCTTAATTTTAATTTATCTGTTCTATCTTACGTAAAAATTTTAAAACCAAAATTTTACAAGGTAAATAAGAAATTTTTATACGCATTTTATTAATAATAGTATATTTGCCTTAATAAAAAGCATATTTGTATAATTTTAGGGCCCTATTAAATATCCTTGCAACAAAGTTGAAGTTAGTGGTAAGCTAAAAAAATATAAATGTAGGTCAATTTTACAAATTCGCTTCGATTTGATTAAATTTATTTAAAAGTCAGTTGGTAAAAACTTCCTAAAAGAAATTTTAAATTGGAATAATAAAAATCTGTATCATACACGGTTATTTCAAAATTTTCTGACAAATTGGAAATAAAAACTCTTTTTATTTGTTGCATACTTAATGGACAACACTGTATAAAACATATTAAAAATTATCAAAAAATTAAAAATAATTTATTTTCTTTGAAACCTTCTATCTTCTCCTATCAACTTTTGGATATAGGTATGTTTCTGTCTGAATGTGGAAAACAATGATTCAGCAGTAAAAAAAACTTCCATTGTCTTTATTAATTTATTTACACAACGTTTCGGGCGGTACTATCTCTGTCCGTTCTCAAGTGTAAACTAAACCTAATTCCTAAAGCTCAAGCGTGGGGTTGCTCACCTAAGGCGCCGGCATAAGTACGCTTTAATAGTGGTTTCCAAATGTTTGGTATGTCCACACTTGGATTGTTAAAAACATCATTATTTTTTCAATAAAGACGGCTTCCTTAAATTTGCGCTTTCTCCAATGTGGTTCCCTGTGAACAATTCGTGCTTCTGACCACTTGATATTGTGTTGTTGAGACCAAACATGGTCAGCGATCCCTGATTACGATGTTTCCCCTCTGTGTGTGTTGTTTGTGCTCCGCCAGTCTTACATTTAGACGGCGCTTTGTTTCTCAAATGTACGATCCCCCACATTGGTATGGTACCTGCTAGATACAATCTTTCTCTTGTGCGGATAAATCGGGTTTTGTTTTTGTCAAGAAACTTCGTAACGTACATCCAGATTTAAAGACGGTTTTAATTCCATATTTCTTTGCTATTTTTCTAATTTTTTAGGATGTTCCTTTCACATATGGAATTGTTAAAAGAAAGAAAGTATCTTGCTCAGGTGGTCGCACTGGTGGTTCCACATTACAACTATTTATAATTCTATTTATAGATCTCTCAGCATAACCATTCTGAAGCAAATCCATTTTGATATTTCTTAGTTCTGTATCCAGGGTTGCTTTGTCGCTGCATATTGTGGTTGCGCGTTTGATGTTTTTAGCAATCCAAGTGTGGACATACCAAACATTTGGAAACCACTATTAAAGCGTACTAATGCCGGCGCCTTAGGTGAGCAACCCCACCCTTGACCGAACCCAACTCCATCACGGGTGAATGATCTTCCCCAGTGTATGTAAAAATTATTTTGAAATTTAACATAGAAAATCCCTGTTGGTAATAATTTTTTGACATTCGTTATATAACACATTTAATTTCTGCTACCCTTGTAAGCTACCAGCAACGAAAATTATTGTAAGGGTAAAAGTTGGGAGCCTTGTCAAAATAAAGCTACTCACGAAAAATTAGCGTTTTAGTAATGAATGGTAAAAATTATCCAGAGATCCCCAACTATATCCCCAGAACGAATCAAGTTAGCCGTGATTTACTTTTACCACTAAATTTGCTTTAAAATTAAAGCTGAAATTGTGCAAATCAGATTTGCACTATGTTTTTTAGTCTTCGCTATACCCTGCAAGGCCAACAAAAAAGCGGCACCCTGTACGTAGATACAATAGACTTTACCTGCACATAGCTTGGAAAGTTTGACAAACAACACCAGTTTTTTAGGATTATTCAATTTACGTCAAAATATGCCATATAACTTTTAAAGTATAAAGTAACTTTGGAATTGTTTGAAAACTTTACCTAAACTTGGCTTGTTAAAATTTTTTTATTTTTATGCTTTTCAAGTAATTATTTTCGACTAAATGACTGCAGTCCAATCAGAAAAATTAAATTTAAAAATCATTAAAATTTTAGTGGTTGAGGAACCCAAGAGGGAAATTCGGGATTTATTACAGCGCGGCAGATTAATATACCGGGGGATACTTTGTACTCGGTTAAGTACCTCCACCAAATATGAGCCCATCGTAAAAACAAAAATGTATTTTTTTTTAATCTTTGGACAAACCACGAAGGCTAAAAGCTTAAATACTAACGTACCGTGGAAGTCTTAAGCGAGGTAAAAGGGAGTTTGTTATCACGGGACTTAAATACTTGAAGATTTGGGGGGAAGGAAAGACCTCCGCGGGCAGCAGGTTCCACAACCTAGAAACTCTAGGGATAAAAGAACGAACAAAGTGGGAAGTTCGGGGCCTGTCCAGTTGGACCGTATAGGGATGCATACGCTCGACACCACGAGTTTCTCTGGTGGGAACCTGGAGTGGAGGAACTATACTGGACAATTCTTCAGAGCAGAAGCCATGGAAGTACCAATAAAAAGCGATAAATTCCCCACAGCCCGACGATGGGCAAGAGAGGGAAGGCTTTTTGTAAGTGAAGGATCATTAATGAGACGAATAGCTCTTCTTTAAATGGAATCAAGAATGCTTAGGTTGTGTGGGACGCCATGCCTCAGATATGAGAACAATATTCCAAGGAAGGTCGGATTTGGGACACATACAAAGTGTATAAATTAGAAGGGATACTTTTTGGCTCGAAAGAGAAATCCAAGCTTTTTTGAAGCTGCCGTGGCAATAGATACAATGTGTTTATGCCAGTTAAGGTTACTTTCAAATGTTACGCCCACAAGATTGAAGGTGTCCTTGCTCTGTAAAACTTAACATAAGTAGAGGATAAATATTTGATTACTCTTTTCGCGACAAGGAACATGTTTGTGTTTTTGATGCATTAAAATGGACGAGATTTTTTGGCGCCCCAATCCAATATTAAATTATGATCCTGCGAATGGGATATCTGCATCGCTCGGCGTTTGTTTTCCAAATCAGGTTTAGTGATGGGTTTAGGAACCTGAAAACTGGAGTGAAGTGTACTATCGTTCGCGAAACTATGAATGGAATTAGTTGTGACGAGAGAGTTGATGTGAAGAAGAAACAATGTTGGTGCCAGAACTGAGCCATGAGGCACTCCAGCATTTACTTGGTGAAAGCTTGAAGAATGGCCGTCCACAATAACTGATATACGTCGATCAGATAGATAACTAGAGTGCCAAGTACAGAGTTTAGTTGAAAGACCATAGGAGGGAAGTTTATTAAGAAGTGCGGCATGCCAGACCTTGTCAAATAAGATATAAACAAACACATATCAACAGTGTATGTTCCGCTAATCTGACAATTTGAGGAGGAGGGCTACAAAGTTGTAAAAACGTCATTTTGACACTCTTGCGCGTGGCTTTTTTTTATTTTAAAGAATATAATTTAGGAATATCGAAAAATATATAATACGATGCGATCCGAACGATGTCCACAATCAGATATAATAGCAGTATTTTTTTGGCATATTTAATAATATATAGCCGCTTTCCCCACTGATGAAAAGGTATACATTACACATCGTGTCCTTGGAAGTTCTTACCAAATGGAAAACTTTTTAATTACTAGCTTTACAAAAAAATGTGACTCTACATAAAAAGTCCTGCTTGACGAGAAAATACATTTTTCCAAAAATAATTGTATGTTAGATGTACAGGTGGCTTAAAAAATACTTTTTTTTAATTGACCGGAAAATTGAATTTTCCACTCAATTTTTTAAGCGGAAAATGCTATTTTACAGGACTAATTTACTTTCCGGTCCCTAGTTTACCTTCCGGTCTCTCATTTACTTTCCGGTCCCTGATATCAAAAAATCCTGTTAGCCATGACAAAAATTGTCAGAGTTCAATTGTTACTATTTGACAGTTCAAGATATTGTAAAGTAAAGAAAGCATCATTTTGCCAAAATGGAGTCAGACATGGAAAATCCAGATGAAATAATTGAAGCAGCCTTGCCTTATTGTCGTTTAAATATAACACTAAAAATTTACACAGTTTTTTTTCCGGTCAATTAAAAAAAATTATGTACGATACTCGACCGGAAATAATTTTTACGGGTCTCCTCAAAACTACAGGACTCGCCTACGGCTCGCCCTGTAAATGTTTAGTAGTAACGTAAATAGCTATTTCCAAATTAATATATAGGGTATTTCCTAACTACGGCACAAAACTTTAAAGGGTGATCTGCTATGTAAGTTTATGAAGAAAAGTTCCTATAAACATATGTCCGGAGTTGCTTCAATTGCAATTCCTTTTGTGGTCTAGAACCGCCCGGAACAACACAATGTGTTCCTTTTACAATTTTTTTACATTTTTTTATGTTGTAGAACCGTTCTTGACACTCTTGATAGTTCAGAGAACGGTTCAAAACGGTTCTACAAGGTAAAACGAATACACTTATTTCTGAGATACAGAACGTTAATTCTTTTTTAAAAGCCTGTTTTTTATTTATTTTAAATACGAAGTCATATACGAAAAGTATGTACTACACTAAAAACTTGTATTTAAAAGTTGCCTTATAGAAAAAAATATAAAAACTACATAAAAAGCCAGTGCTGTACATTTTTTCTCAATAATATTTGCTGTTGTGTCCACTGTACGCCACTGGCTTTTTATGTAGTTTTAATCTATCTTTTTTCCTATGAAGCTACTAATATTATAACTTTTTAGTGTTGTACATTTTTGTTTTGTATCTGGCTTTGTATTTAGGATATTTTAAAAAAAAAAAAACGACTTAAAAAAAATTAACGCACTTCTTACTTTTGATATTTTGTGACCTAACTCCACTTTTCGTGATTTCAACTTAGTTTTTTAGGTTATTGGGTATGCAAAGGGGATCGCCAGCAAAAAAATCGGAATTTCTCTTAATAAAAAAATTCCCTATATATTGGGAACATTTTGCCTGTTACTGTATTATTTTTATTTTATTATCACTGACTTTTCAATTCCTTATAAATAATTAGCTGACCGTTTATTTAACGTTAAATCGAGTTTATACAGGATGTTCATTTGAAAAATTTCCACTCAAGTTACCTTCGAAACGAGACAGATTTGAGAAAATCGCCGAAACACGTCAAGATATTTATTGAGAGGGAACGTTTTTTACAAAAAATTGGACGGCGCCCCTTTAACCCCTTAACCACCATGGCCACCACCCCAAAATTCTTAAATGAGAAGGTGGGTCGAGTGATACATCATTTTAAAGCTCCTGACGAGTACTTTATAACCCTAGAATATGAAGTCAATATATTCACCTATTACAAAATGGCGGTACTTTAAAAATTACCTAAATACCTGATTTGGATGGTCATATTTCCGAAACTAATAAAGTTAGATGTACTTAATGTGGTATTTTCTTAAAGCTCATTTAAAAATCTTTTTAATGGTAAAATAATATACAGGGTTTTTAAATAAAAAAATATGTACTTTTTCTTCTACCCTGTATATTACTACCAGTATCACCATTAAAAAGACCTTTTAAAAGAGCTTTAAGAAAACACCACATTAGGTAATCTAACTTTATTAGTTTCGGAAATATGGCCATCCAAATCAGGTATTTAGGTAATTTTTAAAGTACCGCCATTTTGTAATAGGTGAAGATATTGCCTTCATATTCTAGGGTTATAAAGTACTCGTCAGGAGCTTTAAAATGACGTATCACTCGACCCGCCTTCTCATTTAAGAATTTTGGGGTGGTGGCCCTGGTGGTTAAGGGTTAAAGGGGCGCCGTCCAATTTTTGTAAAAACGTTCCCCTCAATAAAAATCTTGACGTGTTACGGCGATTTTCTCAAATCTGTCTCGTTTCTGAAGATAAATTGAGTGGAAAGTTTTTAAAATGAACACCCTGTATAAAATATATAATTGAATCTAATAATGAAATAGAAGGAGATTGACGTTTTGAAATTAAATATTTCTACGAGATTCAATGTCATTCGACTGTTCGACAACTTTGGCTTAATTAAATTCTGGATTAGGCTTTGAAATTAAGGAAACAATAGCAAGCATATATGATATAAAGTTACTTGGAATAATACAAAACCAATTTGTAGGAATTTAAACCATACTAATCCCTAACCTTACTTTATTATATTTGGCAGTTGGGGGCGGTTCAAGTATGACGTAAGCAGATTTATTATAATTATAAACCCCCTTCTCCCATGTTATCAAAAGTAAGCAAAATCTTACCCCCTCCCTTCCGTGCTTACGTTAACATTTGTATATGCATTTTTATTTTAATGTATTTTGTCTTTTATATTGCTACGCTTTTATTCTTAGTGAATTATTCTGTTATTAGCTTAAATTTTATTATAATTCTATTTTGAGGTATATAATTATGATTCATTGTTTGACCATTTATTACTGTAATACAAACTCTAAAAGCGTGTTTTTTTTTAGTTTTTTTAAACTATTATTTAATTTTCATTTTTAGTTCGATATTTGAATTAGTTTTCTGTGGACATGTGATATTGAAATGTTTTACGAACTATTTCGTAATCTAATCATTACATTTAAAGCTTCACTTTTGCATGGGGTTTCAGAACGCAACTACTCCGAACAAGTTTCTGTCAGCCTTATGCTGAGAGTACGTCCGAAACTGTACGCATGCACAGATCGCACACTAGCTCTTTCTCTGTTACTCTCCTACAGAAAATCTATAAAGGAATTTATTTATCCTGGCGACCAGAGGCGCACTTACATGTTTGCCGCCCATAGGCTATTTTATTTTCGCCGCCCCTTTCTTCTTTTTTTTCCTTCAGAAATATAGAAATATTTTTTAAGAACAAAAAAAATAATAATAAAATAAAATAAAAAGGTCCTCACTCCATTTCTTTTAATCATAGGTATAAAATTGAGTTCCAAATCCAACAAAATTATTCATAACACATAATCTGCCGCCCCCTAAAGAACGTCTGCCGCCCCCTAAAAATGCCGCCATAGGCTTCAGCCTACTCAGCCTTTGGTAAAGAAGCGCCACTGCTGGCGACCCTAATCAGGATAACGGAATACTGTTTGAAGATTATTGCATTGTCATGGGTCCTTGATACGTGTGCAAAGTTTCAAAGAAATCGAATCGCTGGAAGTTGGTGAAAATTAAGCTTAAAGATTCCGTTACATACATACATACATACATACATATAACCCAAGCTAATAAAAGCGTGTTAAAAATGTATTTAAAATATCTAGATTTCCGTCCGTTCAAATATATTTTTGAACCCATTTAAGTACTTCTTTATATTTTATTTTGTTTAAGAATGAAAAATAAACGTAGTTTTCTCTGTTTTTCAATTTTTTGGGTATTCTGTACTCAAAATTAACAATTTTCTCCCCGTGAAACATATTTTTTTACAAGCAAAAATTTTATAAAGAATAAGTTCTTTACGAAAAACAAAATGTTTTATACATTTGTCCCTTCGTTAACCCCATCCGTCGGTAGTCTGTAAAATATTTATTATAATAGATAATATACAGGGTGTCCATACTCTCCATTTACAATAAGAAAATTGACTTTAATTACCACTATAACCGAAATTGTAAAAACCATAAAAAACAAATTTCAATGTCTCTGACCACCACCTTCTAGATGTTTTGAATAATTGTACTATTTTATCCTGCCCTGATGAAGAATTCTCACCTGTACCGGTGGGTGGTTCCATCTAGCGCCAAACATATAACCAGTTAAAGTTTTCTGTTTTCTGTAATTTTACTGGCCTTAGCTACATATCCTAATAATCAACCTATTACACGTCTTTAAAATATGCGAGGTTAAAAATACTATCAAGGTTTGACAACCTAGTTTCTTTAAAGAAATGTTTACAAATGGTTTTTAAATTTTAACTGTTTTGCAGATTTTTAAAATAAAAAATGTAGTGTATTGTGTGTTCCAATGTTATTTCTTTTTAAACCATTTTAAACATTATGTTTGTAATGAAAATATCCATTTTAAAGAAGCATGGGATGTTAGGTCGCCGGTTTTAAAATTATCTTGTGCATAAAAGGAAAATTTAAGGACAAATATAACAAAGAGTTAATCATAACTTCCCAATAAAGTGCATGTGGTGAATATGTGAGTTCTAATTGATTATTTTAATTTGTTTTTTGTCATTCTTGTTGTGATTCTTGGAGGATAGTTCTGCTAATAACGGTTTCGCATTTATTTAGTTGTTTAGACTTGGCTTTACCATGGTCAAGAGCAGAAAATTTATCGTTGGTCATCAAAGATTATTCCTTTTCATTTTTTAGCACCATTTAATTATTTAAGTAAAAAAACTGACATTTAGAAACAAATTGATTAGTAATTTTAACCTAAATTTTACAAATTGTCACAATGTCATTTTTAATAATTTGTGTAATGTATAGCTGGTTGTATATAAGTTTATGTTGCTAAGGCCTAAAAACAAGGCAAAAACAGAAGATCTATAACTAATAAATCTACTGCTTGATAGATGGAGTCCTTTACCGGTGCAGCAATTACAGGTAGGTTGATAATCATCGTGGCAAGAATGAGCCGTTAGCAGAGACAAGAATGAGACGAGCAACCAAATGTACCTTCAAGGAAGGTAAACGCAGATGGCGCGTGAGTCGACTTTATCGTTTGCCCGCCAAATTCAAATTATATAGCTGTGCTATTTTTGCCCTTAATGTTAGGTACTTGTTTTTGTTTCCTATTAATATAAAATATTGGGGTTTAGTTCAATAATTACACACACTTAATTAAAAATGTCATTTGTTTGGTTTTTATAAAGATTTTTTTCTTACAGATAACCATGTCAATATTACCTTAAATTATCTGTTGAAAAGCACAAATTTAATATATACACTGTGATCACTAATAAAAGTCAATATTCAAAGTCCAGTTAAAGGTAAAAAACCACGAAACACACAATAAATCACAGAAAATGTAAACAAACTGTCCAAACAAATCGGCCATTGAAAAATATCAAACACAAATATCGAATAACATTTCGGCGTGACTGCCTGCAGCACCGTTGTCAAGTTAAAAATATTCGATTCTTGGTATATTTTCTTTCTCTTAATTAGATGCGAGCCAAAAAAGGACATTAAACATGCAGAAATTGTAAATAACTTGGCAACCAGGGCAAAGCGATGATTGCTCCATCTAGGATAGCCTGCCATGATGAAAGACAAAGACATATTTATTGGAACTTGCGTTAAACCAGAAAGAGATAAATACAATGGACAAATTGTTAGGACCAGTTACTCGTCTCATTCTTGTCTCTGCCGTTAGTACAATTCTAACATCTAGAAGGCGATGTCTCTGACTTACCTTAAAATGTTGTCAAATTTTCAAATATTTTAAAGGGTTAATTTTCGCGAAAATCTTTCTTTGTAGGACACACTGTATTGTTTTTTATACACAACTGCATACATAAACAAACAAGCAATTTTTGCTTTAACACAAATATAATTTAATTAATAAATATACACATCTGAATTGTATATTATTTTATTAGGTAGTTCCGCTGTTGTTCATAACAAATCTTATAAACAAGACGGTACGCATTCTTGTTGTGCGTTTGAGTAATAATGTATTAAAATATAATACTTATGTGATTTAAATAAATATATTTTTTTAATTTAAAATCTCTAAATTAATTTGAAGTTTTAATTTTAAAATATTGTATTACACCGGTACATAAGTGAAAAAAAATGAAAAGAACATCGTAAGTAAAATAATTTATTTATCTGAATGGGCTTTATAGTGAATATACAGGTTGTCCGGGAAAATGTGGAAATCTCTCGCACACGTATGGAACAGATGAAAATAACACGACAAGTTCCTATAAAATTTTTCCGTTTAAGCCCCCCTGCGGATATATGATCCCCTAAAGGGGGCAGCTAGAAATCGATTTTTCGTGAATAACTTTTAAAGCGTTTTGTATAATTTGATAATATTTTAGTACGATGCATACTAGTAAAGACCTCTTAAAATAGTGCCCTTGAAACTTATGTCGCTTCTTTAGTTTGCCAGGGACGGACTAGTTTTTGCACATTATTGATATTATTTTTACGCCCTGTATGGTGAAGACACAAAAAATATGTTTTTGGGTAGTTTAAACCTTTTGCTAAAAAAAGGTACTCTTGTTTGACATCGATAAAATGAGCCGTTTTCAAGTAAAAATTATTTTAACAATAAGAGTTTATTTTTGTTTAATAATACAATATTTTATTTTCGATATAATTTGTAATTTTTAATTCAGTATTGAAGTCCTCTCGTAGCAGGTCAGGAATTTGTTGCACTCTTATTGTTAAAATAATTTTTTACTCGAAAACGGCTCATTTTATCGATGTCAAACAAGAGTACCTTTTTTAGCAAAGGGTTTAAACTACCCAAAAACATATTTTGTGTCTTCACCATACAGGGCGTAAAAATATTACCAATAATGTGCAAAACTAGTCCGTCCCTGGCAAACTAAAGAAGCGACATAAGTTTCAAAGGCACTATTTTAAGAGGTCTTTACTAGTATGCATCGTACTAAAATATTATCAAATTATACAGAGCGCTTTAAAAGTTATTCACGAAAAATCGATTTCTAGCTGCCTCCTTAGGGGATCATATCTCCGCAGGGGGGCTTAAACGGAAAAATTTTATAGGAACTTGTCGTATTATTTTCATCTGTTCCATACGTGTGCGAGAGATTTCCACATTTTCCCGGACACCCTGTATAGAGTGTATTTTAACTACAGCACGAAACTTTAGGGGACAATTTCTTCTGTTTTTTTTTATTAAAAATGTTTTTAATAAATGTATGTCTGGACTTTTCTTTAAATATTTGAAAAACTCTTAAACCGATTAAAATGATATTTAGTACTCTTGCTAAATGTTATAAGGCGCTTGTAAAGCTTCAACTTAATTAAGATTATTGGGTCCACAAGAGTTTCAGTAGGCACAGCCAATATTATTAAGAGAAAAAAGTACGCCACTGATTTTTTATAAAGTTTTTATTTTGATTTATTTTATTTCCTTTTTTTTTTTTTTGATTAGGCAATAGAACCACCTTTTCTTTTTTTGTATATTCATTATGTCTAGCTTCGTTCTCAGAAAAAGAATCCACTCTAATTGCTTTTAAAAATATTCATAGATAACATGAAATAAAAAACTATTATTTGTCTTAAAAGAAATAAGTATTCGTATTTTTTTATCTTTTTGACATCCCAAGAAGACATATGCCTAAATACCAGATTACCATGGGTGTCGGGTTATTAGATGTTTAACCCATCATTCCCCTGTTCCGTCAACGTTATTGTCCAAGCACTGAAACATGCAGTTATGCATTTTACAGCACCTTTTAGACAACGCGGTAGTGCCACCACGGTCGTTATTTTTAAATAACTTCTACCCAAATATGTCTCCCCCGCTGGAAATCGAACCGGCGACCTCTGGCTTCAAAGATCAAAGCTCTGTCCACTGCGCCACGGGGGAGACAATGTAATTTATTATAAATCGTTACTTTTGTTATTAGTTATAACTTATTACCTTATTTAGGATGAAACTATTTATTTTTAATTTTGGTTTTTATTTCATGTTGTTTAAAACTAATTTTTAGAATTTAATTAATTTAGAAATTCAATTCTTTCAGCTCTTTGTAAAGTAATGGAAAAATTAATTAATTCACAAATTCTTAAGTATTTAGAAAAACACAAAATTTTGCACGACAGGCAGTATGGATTTCGCCACAAAAGATCTACAGCAGATCTTCTTTTCTTCGTATCACACTGCTGAAATAAGTCTCTTGAGTTTCTAGGTGAGTCCCAGATCGTTGCTCTTGATATATCCAAAGCTTTTGACCAGGTCTGGCATGCCGCACTTCTTAATAAACTTCCCTCCTATGGTCTTTCAACTAAACTCTGTACTTGGCTCTCTAGTTATCTATCTATTCGACGTATATCAGTTATGGACGGCCATTCTTCAGTGGTGGACAGCCATTCTTCAAGCTTTCACCAAGTTAATGCTGGAGTGCCTCAGGGCTCCGTTCTGGCACCTACATTGTTTCTTCTTCACATTAACCACCTTCTCTCGTCCACAACTAATTCCATTCATAGTTTCGCCGACGATAGTACCCTTCACTCCAGTTTTCAGGTTCCTAAACCCATCACTAAACCTAACTTGGAAAACAAACGCAGAGCGATGCAGATATCTCTTTCGCAGGATCTTAATTTAATATTGGATTGGGGCGCCAAAAATCTCGTCCACTTTAATGCATCCAAAACACAATCATGTTCCTTGTCGCGAAAAGAGTTACCAAATACTCATCCTCTACTTATGAGCGGCCAATTTTTAGAGAGCAAAGACACCTTCAATCTTGTGGGCGTCACATTTGAAAGTAACCTTAACTGGCATAAACACTTTATATCTATAGCCACGGCAGCTTCAAAAAGCTTGGATTTCTCTTTTGAGCCAAAAAGTATTTTTCTAATTTATACACTTTATCTGTGTCCCAAATCCGACCTGGCTTGGAGTATTGTTCTCATATCTGGAGCATGGCTTCCCCCGCAACCCTAAGCATTCTTGATTCTATTCAAAGAAGAGCTAATTGTCTCATTAATAATCCTTCACTTACAGAAAGGCTTCCCTCTCTTGCCCATCGTCGGGCTGTGGGGGATAAATCGCTTTTTTATAAGTACTTCCATGGCTTCTGCTCTGAGGAATTGTCCAGTATGGTTCCTCCACTTGCGGTTTCCAACAGAGAAACTCGTGGTTCCGCGCGTATGCATCCCTATACGGTGCAACTGGACCGGCCCAGAACTTTGTTCGTTCTTTTATCCCTAGAGTTTCTAGAATGTGGAATCTGCTGCCCGCAGAGGTCTTTCCTTCCCCCCAAATCTTCAAGTATTTTAGTCTCGTATCAACAAACTCCCTCGCTTAAGACACCCACGCTACGTTAGTATTTAGGCTTTTAGTCTTCGTGGTTTGTCCAAAGATTTTAAAAAAACCTATAGTGGCTTGATTTTTCTCAAAGGGAAGCAAGATACAGAAGAAATTACAACAGATTTACAAGATTTGGGAAGGTCCAACAACCAGAACTACTTTTTTGGGTCAAGGTTCTTTATTTTGTTCTTTAATTCTTTTTTTTTTTGACAAACACATAGTCCATTTTGGTTTGAGAAATTATTGTGCAACAAATCTTACCTAAGATTGGATGATGACAGGAATTAAAGCAAATCTTACCAAAATCTCACCAGAAGGAAGGGGGACTCAAAAAATGGAATAAACGCCTTACCTAATTTAAAATATCGACGACTTCTTACATGATTTATTATATTACCATGAAACCCATTACTGTAAAATTCTTTACGCGCCTAAAAAGGGTTAAACAAATAAACAACTGTTAATAACTCCAACTAAAATCCTAATCTTAAAATCTCTATTATAAATTTTCCTAGAGCACTTGTCAAAGTTTACAAAACCAGGCACACTTTGCGTGTCAAAGTATTATTATGAATTCAATGAATATTGTTAAGATATATTTATTCTTGTGGTTAAGATACTCTGTCATATTTTTGGTAAAGTAAATATGTAGGTATTAGGTATATTTATAATCTAATAAGAATTTATATTGTGAGCTGGGTCAACACGCGACATTTTTTAACACGCTTTTATTAACTTGGGTTGTAACTATCTATCTATCTATCAATCATCCATCTGGCTGCCTATGTAACGGAATCTTTGAGCCTAATTTTAACCAACTTCCAGCTATTCGATTTCTTTGAAACTTTGCACACGTATTAAGGACCCATGACAATGCAATAATCTGCAAACAGTATCCCTTTATCTTTTTTAATCGCCAGGAAAAAAATTCCATTATATTATAAAAACAACACCTAGGATGCCATCTGTTGGAAAAATTTCAAACTTTGCTATTAAATGAGGAAGAAATTTTTAGTGGATTGCAAAGTGTTGACAACGGTCCAAACATTTCCTGGAGTGCCATCTGTTGGCAAAATTTGAAACTTTGCTACTTAATGAAGAAGAAATTTTTTAGTGAGTTGCAATCTTTTGCAAATTTTAAAATTTGCTACCATTGTCATTTCATAGGGGGCTGGTTATTTTCTTTTGCTGCTTAATTAATTAGTATGTTCTAATTTACTGTTATATTAAGAATTTTGTGCAATATAACGAACTAAAAATGAAAAATAATTAATAGTTTAAAAAACTAAAAACACGCTTTTATATGCAACCGAACTAAAAATTAAAAAATAATTTTTCATTAAAAAATATTTTCACTTCATAGTAAAAAGCGTGGGTGCATTTTACTATTTTTTCATAACTTTTCCATCATAGATATTGGCAAATATAATAATTATAACATTTAATATATTAAGCACCCCACGCTTTTTACTATGAAGTGAAAATATTTTTTTTAATGAAAAATTATTTTTTAATTTTTAGTTCGGTTGCATATAAAAGCGTGTTTTTTAGTTTTTTTAAACTATTATTTTAAAATTTGCTACCATTGTCATTTCATAGGGGCTGGTTATTTTCTTTTGCTGCTTAATTAATTAGTATGTTCTAATTTACTGTTATATTAAGAATTTTGTGCAATATAACGAACTAAAAAATGAAAATAATTAATAGTTTAAAAAAACTAAAAACACGCTTTTATATGCAACTGAATAAAAATTAAAAATAATTTTTCAATAAAAATATTTACTTCATAGTAAAAAGCGTAAGTGCATTTTACTATTTTTTCATAATCCTTCCATCATAGATATTGGCAAATATAATAATTATAACATTTAATATATTAAGCACCCCACGCTTTTTACTATGAAGTGAAAATATTTTTTAATGGAAAAATTACTAATTTTATAGTTCGGTTGCATATAAAAGCGTGTTTTAGTTTTTTTAAACTATTAATTATTTAATTAGGCAAGTCGCTTTTTAACCCTTTAACAGGGTATTGATTGATTTACCATAAAGTAAAGCCATGTAAAAAGGAGTTTGAGTAACGCTCTTACTATCTTAATTTTTTCCTATGTACGATGCAGTAAAAATCGTCGAATAAACGAAAGGTCGTAAAAAAAATCTCATACATACAGGGTGAAGTGAAAGCAGTACAATATCGTCTCAAACAAGGCCAGAGTCCTATCATAAGAAAGAAAAGGGTCATACAATGGAGATTCAGGGGACTCAAGAAGTCCACTCACTGTGTGAGATGCCTTCGGACAAAATGGTACCAAGCTACTGGCTAAACAAAGGTTTTCAAACATTGATACCGGACAGGAAGGGGGTGGGGAGGCAGGCCCTCCCATTAAAGCCGACCTAATTTGGTATACAGACGGCTCCTGAAACAGACCATGGAGTTGGAGCATGCATATTTGGGGACAAACCAAGGACGAAAATAAACTTGGGCCTCGGACAACACCCTACTGTGTTCCAGGCCAAAATTGTAGCCATAGAAGAATGTGCTAGGGAAGTCATCAGAAGGAGCTATGAGGATAAAACTATAGTAATTTATTCGGACAGCCAGGCAGCCATCAGGACAATCAGTTCATGCCTAAGCTGGTGCGGGACTGCGTAGTTGCCCTGGAAGAGGTGGGTGCGTTCAACAAGCTAACCATTGCCTGGGTACCAGGACACAAAGGGCACGAAAGTAATGCGAAAGCAGTAAGAATAATAGTGGGTCAACTAACAGGTCACTGCAGACTAAATAAACACCTGGAAATCATGGGCCTGGCCGAAGGAAACCTATGAAGATTCTGCCAGGAGGAGGAAGAAACCGAAGAACACGTATGGTGCTACTGTGAAGCCCTTGGTTGTCTGCGGTTTGCAAGGCTGGATGAAGAAAAACCTAAAGCGGCAAGATATACCAAGGAGTCGGTTTCAAGCTTCTGGAGTCTGATAAAACAGACCGGCTTGGATAACCTGAGTAGGTTACAGTGTTAGAGGATATGTAATTCACCACCTAATCTAATCTAATCTAATTATATTGTAGTCATCAAGATTACCAACGTGTACCGAATTTCATATCGATCGGTCGTTAGGAAGGGGGTCAAATGCCAGTTACTAGATTTGACCCACGTAACAAATATTATTGGAAGGAAAGCTAAACCCTTCGAGTAACGCCTGTAAGGCTAGAAATTTGTATAGTAATGGCACAAATTATCAGAATACCCAGATGCGAAAGTGCGGCGAAATACGCTTACTTGTGTCTATGACCTTGAGAAAGAATAAATGGAAAATCTGTACCAATGCATGAATCGTAATATCTTTAATTTGTAAAAGGTTAAACCGCACCAAGGCGCTAAGGAGAGATAGACTTTTTTAGTAATTATGCCGCTTTGTGGGAAAACGGGACAAAAGAATAATACACTATTTCAAAATTAAATTTTTCTTTATTAAAAAATATTACAAACTAAAAATTTTACCTATGCCTATGCTTTGAAGTGTAAAATATTGTTAGTAGATGTCACGTTTAGATCAATTTGTAATAAAATGTCTATACCTGGTTGCACTAAAACATTTTAAGAAAAGAATAAACTAATAGGAGCTTAGAATGTTTAACAAAACGCCATATTTAAAAAAAATGTTGTCTAAAAACTGCTTATTAAATTAATTAAAGAGAAAACACCTTATTTTTCTTTATTTGAAATATAGCCTTTCAAATGGTAGTGCAGCTATAAATTTAAAAAATAGTGTCCTTTCTTTAGGCACATGTCTAAGTATTTTGTAAAAACTTTGTATTAGTAAAATAGTTTTTAAAAAATATTGTTTTTAAGGATTTATTTAATATTTACCTAATAAAATAAGTAATTTTTTGGAAGGTTTTTAGAATTCTCTGTATTTCTTGATGATAATGGCTTGAAAAATATTGTCGGCACGGTAGCGTTAAATAGACGTTTCACACAATTTATAATTCATCAGATTTTTTTCAAAAGTTTCTTTCTTTCGGCTGACTTAAGCCAGACCTTTGCGCTAAAAAATATGTTTTTATTATAGAAAAACCATCCACATAATTATCCACAGATTTTTTGTAAATAGAACTTAATACAGCAAGAAAATACGTTTAATGCCTTTTTATATTAAAAAGTATTATGGTTACGTGAACATTGATGTGCCCGATATTATCTATAGCCTGCACATCAACATGTACGTACTAATTAAACATAACTTTATTATATTACAAAATATCAAATTTATATTTACTTCAAGTGGTCCTTTGGGAATCTAAAAAGTGATTTTCCGCTCCCGGTACAGTATAAATATACACATTTATATCCCACATTAAACGGTAAAAAAATTAAAAAGACACTATACTGACACTTTAATAATAAAAACATAAAGTTCACAAACAACTAAACACAATTAATTAACTTATGCTCACGTTCTATACCAACAAAAATATGGGACTAACTGACACCTAGATGAGTATTGGGTCACGTACTAAACGTGGGGTGTATATCCACCACGTAGTGGAGGGACGATAGTGGTGAGAGATTTCAACGAACACGCTTAGTTTCGCATCTGGGTATTCTGATAATTTGTGGTAATGGGTCAAAGCATGCTATGACTCATCATTATACAAATTTCCAGTCTTACAGGAATAACGTTACTCGAAGGGTTCACTAGCTTTGGGTCTATAAATAAACAGGCTGAGTTAAGCAAAACCGTTTCAAACATACAAATATATAATATATAGATAAAAAATATTTAGAAATTAAATAATACATTTTTTAAAATTTTTGTTACTATTACACAAGCACGAACCTTTTATCACACTGTATTTGTTTCCACAAAATTTGTTCCAATTTGTGCTGGATATAACAAAATGTCATCCAATTCAATGCTTCGATGAAAAACTTGCAACAGGTCAATATCAACAAGTTGATCTCGAAAACAGATATCTCTGGCATAGTTTTGGGAATTGGAGAATTTTCGCAGTGAAGTAGGTCTTTGTAATCTTTATTTTGTATATTTTTTGGAAGCTGTACAGGGGCGTAGTCATTGCGGGGATAAAGAAAGTTAAGACGCCCAGATAAGATACAGGGTGGCCCACCATATTCGACACGGTCTGTAGCTGAATAACCATGGGGTTTTTAAAAAAGTAAATACTGAAACATATACAGGTTGGATAAGGCCACAGTATAAAATTATTTTACCCTATAAAGGATGTCTCAAAAAAGTGTGACGTATCAAAGTTATATTTTTTTAAATGGAACACCCTATATTTTATGACGGTTTTAGATTTTACTTACTTACTAAAATGCAGGCACTTAAATTAATTTTATTTTAACAATATAAACTCCTTAAACTTTAAAATTTGTTACAAGATTATAAAAAGTCTGCCTTATCATACGTAGGTCATATGGAGATCATAGATTATACAGAGTGATCAAAAAATAATTTTAATTTTGTAGAAAGTCAAACAGCAATATCTCTCTTATTTTAAATGGAACACCCTGTATTTTTTTACACCACATGATGACAAACCAAATGCTCTTTCAAATGGTGTATAGGTTCCCTATACCTATCTTTTATACTTTTTAAGTAAATTTTTACATATTTTTATTCCAAATGTCTATTTAAATGTAAGTAGGCTGTGATATAGCTATGCCTATTTATTAAGCCGTTATTGCAAAATGTAAATTTGTTGGAAAAAGCACAAAATTAAAAGATTTTGTATTATCTGCCACTATTTTTAAAATTTACAGAAAAAAATTCATTAGTTGCTTATAATGCTACTTCCAATAACACTTATTTCAGCTGAATGTGGTAATGATAAAACTTGTGTTTTTAAACAATCCTAATAACGCCTCTGGTCAGTTATGACGACATTCTGTGACCTATAACTCGTTTCTTCCATTATCCATAATCACTGTGTCAAATTTTTTAAAGCAACCATTAAGGTTATCAGATGGTTTTTCCTGGAATATTTTTCAGGATTAACTCTAGACTAAAGTAAACCATTTTTTTTACATCCTACTAGTATTATATCATCTTGTTGATGTAGAAGAATTTTACCTCTGCATTTTTCAAAAAATCAAATATCACAAAAACGAATAAAATTAGACACTTAGTACTATAAACAAACTTGAGTTATTTTTTAAAGTAGAATCTAAAACCGTCATGAAATATAGGGTGTTCCATTTAAAAAATATAACTTTGATACGCCACGCTTTTTTGAGACACCCTGTATAGACTAAAATAATTTTATACTGTGGTCTTATCTGACCTGTATATGTTCCAGTATTTACTTTTTTAAAAACCGCCATGGTTATCCAGCTACAGACCGTGTCGAATATGGTGGGCCACCCTGTGTATATATATATACATATATGTGACACATACTGAATATACAAATCATGGTTTACATAACAAAAAGCTATTTAAATCGCAAAAAGTAAAACTTTTCATCCATCAGTTAACTCCATTAAAAATAACTAATCCGGTGCAAAATTTCGCACAGTCCCCAATTATAAACAAAAACATTCATAATTTGATTATCGCCTAACGCTTTCGTCTGCTTTAAAAACTAATATTTACCAAAGTTCAATCTGTATTTTTGTCGAACTCATCAGCCCGTTTAAATATTTGACTTAAATATAGCTTTGCTAGAAATCAATCAGGCACACAGGTATTTAAAGTAAATTTTTATTTCGGGTTAAATAAACCTTGTCTGTGTTAATTCTTTTGCAAAAATAGCCATTGAGGTTAAATCAAAATAAATTATACAGGGTGTTTCACATCTTATCCGGACAAACTTTAGGGGCTAATTCTACAATAAAAAATATGAAAAAACTTTTATCCAACACTTACATATAATATCTACATAATTGATCAGATTTTGAGGATATAAAGTGTACTATAAGTCACTAGTGAGCTAAAGTACCCTTTAGCTCACTGAGTGAATTATAGACTTTAGCTCACTAGTGACTTATACTAATTCTTTATTACTTCCAACATTTCACAATTAAAAATAACATAAAACAACTAATATATTATACTACAATTTATTCGTGTTTATATTAACAGTAATTGTTATATTAGATTTATCTTGGACAACGTTACATTGTGCGGAGTGTTCTTCAGGAAGTCTTTCAGCACTAATACTTGCCTTGGTGCGCTCTTTCACCCTGTATTCGTCTTGCAATCTCAAACTTGTTAGAGATGCAATCTTCTAAATATCCTTCTGCCACGGTAGAAAACTTCCACCCGCCATGGCGTTTAAGGTTGGTGATATCGGCCCCAGCGTTGACTAGAAGTGTTGCTGAAGAACGCCGCATGCTATGACCACTATATAAGATTTCATCAGGTAGTTGCAAATAATGAGCAACTACTCTCGGAATTTTCGAAATTTTATTTATTCCCACGCATTGCCTAGTGCATTTGCCTTTTGAAAGTTGACAAAAATCTTTTGTGAGGCGTGTTCTCTGGCCTTAGGGACACATATTTTCTAAATAATTCAAGCACATTTACCAAAAATCCTTCTTTTAAAATTGTAAAGCTTCTCGATTTGTTCGTCTTGGTATCAGGTATAGAAACATATATGTACTGGCCTTTATCTACTATATCTTCAATACTTAAGCGAGTTAGTTCGTCACAACGGCATGCACCAGCGATTCCCAATATCAATGCAACCTATAAAAATCCGAACAGATAAATATTTAATACCAGAAACTAAAGTAAATTCATACCTTTGACATTAAGTGCTCGTCGTCAGGTGCCTCAGCCAAAAATTTTTCGATGTATTGCCTCTCCAGAATTTTTGCCTTTTTCGGTTTGAAATTTCTTGAATTGCTCTTCAAATAAGCGACAACTTTTCCATACCTCCCTATATCCACGTTCTTATATACTTTTAAGGTCGTTTTTGTCATTGAATACTTGGTCCACATTGATGAGGGAGCAACTTTTTTCGATAAAAACAGAAAGGAAGCCATAATAACATCTTCATTTATAGTACCAACTCCTCGCCTTTTCCTCCATGCTTCAAAATCTTCAAATTCTTTATTGTACGTTAGTTTTGACTTCTCTGGAATTAAACTGCATGTCGCTACCGCAGCTTCTTCCAAAATTTCCGCAGGAACTTCACAATTTTCCATTTCGCAAAGCATTTTTATGTTTGTCTACAAAGTTGTTTACTAAACAAACCCGTAGTTACCAACAAAATGCATTACAACCAAACAAGCTTGCTTTCCAAAAATACAAAATTTTGTTGCTGGTGTTGACAATGACAAGTAACAAATAATGGATGACGTTTTCAAATTATTTTCGATATTAAAAACGATTTATACGAAAGTGTTGGATAAAATTTTGTATTAGACACGTGAGTTATTACATATAAGTCACTTAAGAAAATTACCTCTCGCCCTTCGGGCTCGAGATTAAACTTTTCTTGCGTGACTTATATGTAATATAACTCACTTATCTAATAAATAACTATAGATGAAATATGTCCTAAACGTCTTAGTTTTTAAACTACGCGGTGTTAAAAATTGAGAAGAAAAACATGTTTTTTTTATAATAACTTTTATACAAATTTAAATATTTTGAAAAAATTTGAGGGACGCCTCCTATGCACCAGAGATATTTTTTGTCATACAAAGAAAAAATATTTTACCAGTGTCGTTCATGAGGGGTTTAGGGTAAATATTTTTAAGAGAAAAATTGGTATGCCACCGCATTTTTAAATAAAAATTAATATTCTAAGTTCAAAAATCTCAGCAAAAAATGGTGTGTAATAAATTTAAAAAAAAAACAGGTTAAAGCTGAATGAACAAGTTAATTAATTAATATAGTGGTCAAGTTGGAAAAAATTCTTAGTCAAAAAAAAAAAAACGAAAAAAATTGAAACAGACATGTCTTTTTGGTATTCATATGTTGCTTACAACTTTATTTATATAAAAATTTTAATACTTAAAATTATAAGCTTTAGTGCAGTGGCGGCTCGCGGGTCTAAAAACGGTTGGTGCAGAAGGGAAAAAAAAGCGCATTCGAAAATTTTCAAAAATGCTCCTATATCAGACTATTACCAAATATTAGTACAATAAATCCCGCCATGGCTCATCTCTACATAAAAAGAAGTTGCAATGAACTGTAAATGTCTTGCGATGTTGCCAAATAAGGTGGAAAGTGTAATAAGCTTAAAAAAAAAAAAGATCTGGGGAAAAATTCATGTGAAGAATTGGTTATTCCTTTTCCTATTATAATTTGTAGAAAAATACCTCAACAACTAAAGAATGAATTCATTTCTACAAAAAATACCATTGTTTCTCATGGAAATGGTGGATTATCCCCGAAAAATAGCTTAGGCCCATTATTCTTCTATAGAAGTTTGGCAGCATGCTTCCTACTCAGACTATCAGCTGCTTGGCGTGAACTTCCATCATTTATCAGCTGACCAAAATAAATGCTATTTTTCCCTTCTTCATCATGTTGGACAGAATCTCTCATATATTGGCCGGATAGTTTTGAAAATTTAATACTTTCAATAGGTACATTTTCTTGTACCCCAAAGTGCAGTGTATTAATGCTGATGTTGGCATTAGTTTATATAAACCCCGACACCCCTGTTCCTTGCCGTCCCGTAAATATGTTTTTATTAATAAATTATAGAAATGGATTTTGGAAAACGCGCACTGAGAATTTGCCCTTGTCTTAATCGAGCTATAGAGAAACACTCAGAAAGAAATTTTCGAGAAAATCACTTATAATAGCGAGAGCTTCACTATAATAATTCTTTTTAACACTAGCCACAGAGCAATTTTCTATACAGCTGAGAATGTATTCTAACCTAGCCTTTTGGTTAGGATTTTTTATGGTTAAATTGGATACTACACAAAAAAAATTAAATTCAAACAAAAAGGTAAATTGTTATACTGTCGAAAGCCACTCGAGGTCTCTCGGCGGAAGACGAGGGATTCTCTGTCTCCTCTCGTTTTTAACAGAAGTATGTGTATTTAACTAAAGATTAAATTCAAACAACAAGAAATGGTAAAATCTTGTAATATTGTCTATATTTTTTAATTAAATATTTAATTATTTTATTGCATACGTACATTCATATACGGAATACAATTAAAAATCCTTTGTTTAAATACGCTCAGAATCACAAAAATATAAAAACATATTCAACAGGTATATTAACCCGCATAAAACGTGGCAGAAACAAATAAACTGTAACACAACGGTTTATTTCTGTACCACAAAAACAGAAAACAGCTTACCATGTCGACAATGCGCATGAAATTCCGAACTGAACTTTTAGTTCCAACAAAAGTCCCAGGACTGCTAATCAGGTTACAAACCGGTAACGAACTGATTCCATTGTAACCCGCAAACACAGAACTGTTACTAAAAATTCAGGATTTTACTAACCGCGAACGCTGCTTTTTTCAGTGCGCATGCGAATAGCCCTAGAACCGGTTCAGAATCGAACCCGCGAACAAAGCTATTATTGCTTGATTTTTTGCGCAATTTTTGATTTAAGTAAATAATTCAGATGAAAGTGCTAGAAAGTTTTCAGATTATTTTCCAATTTTGGGTGTTTTGTTTAATAAAAATGGTTTATAAAAACAATTAAATAGTGGACATATCAAATTACGGAGAGTGGCAACAAATTGCAGCAGCTGTAAATCGTTTTATTCTAAAAATATTCCTCGATATTGGTTTATTTACGAGTATTTTTATTATCATCATTTTAGGTTAACAAAATGAACTGGTGGAGCAAGTTAGTCATGTCAGACCAAGAAATTGATACCAAGAAAATCAATCCAGAGCCATCGAAACTTAGTGATTTGGATGGTGAGACCAGAGGACTCGTTGAAAAGATGATGTACGATCAGAGACAAAAGGAATTGGGATTGCCCACCAGTGACGAACAGAAAAAGCAAGATGTGATTAAGAAGTAAGCTAGTTTATTATACTAATTTGTAAATAATGTCTGAAAAAATGTTCATAGTAACTTTTTTTATATAGATATCCTCTTGAGAAATATTGACTTCAAAAGAGCTTCAACGAATCATTTTTTTGGCAAAATTATTGAAGCAACGAGTATAATTTAATTTTATTTGGTAATTGTTTATTTATCGGATACCACGCTGATTTTGATAAAATAATTTTTAGTCGCCAACGTTTTGTTCTCAAAATATTTATCATCAAACTAAATAAATTCACCATATTCTCCCTTCTTCTGCACGCAATTTTGACCCTCAATAGTTGAATTTGAATTCTGCCTCCTAAAAACCCATTTTTTATTTTATTTATTCCATTTTCTCCATAAAATTGCAAAGCTTCACTTTCGCACCACAATTAAAATCATTGAAAGTGAAGGTTTTTAAATTTATGAAAAAATGGGTAAAATAAATGGAAAAGTTTAGCAAAAAAACTCCAAAAAATTATTTAAGAAATCGACATCCGGCCCTCTGGCGACAGAAAGAAATTTCCTGAAATTGCCATATGATTTACATTGCATAGAAAGGAAATTTATTTTCTATCGAGTTACAGAGTGCAGGAGCTGCATATTTAATAATTCACAACATTTCCTTTGATAGTAATTTAAAGAGTCTTACTTGGTATTACATTTTATTAAAATAAAATCGGAATATACCTTATGGTTAAATAATTATGTCATATATATATTTTTTTAAGAAACTCAGACTACAAAAATAAAAGGTAATAGTTCGATATAGCGGTTTTCGCTATTATAAGTGATTTTCGAAAAATTCTTTTTCAGAGCGTTTCTATAGCTCGATTATGACATAAATTTGTGTGCGCGTTTTCCAAAATCCATTTCTATAATTTATTATTAAAAAAAACATATTTACGGGACGGTGAAGTGAACAGGGGTGTTGGGTGGGGACAAAACAGTATAAATCCAACGTCAAACACAAGAAAACATTAATACACTGCACTTGGGGCACAAGAAAATGTAAATTTATTTTGGAAAGTATTAAATTTTTCGAAAAACTATCCCACACATATGAGATATCTCGTCCGCCATTATTTAAAGAAGGAAAATAGGGGCATTTATTTTGGTCAGCTGATAACATGAAGTTCGTCATTATGAAAATGACAGTCTTGATAGAAGCAGCGTTGCCAAACTTCTTATGAAGAATTAACACCAAGCCTATTTCGGGGATAATCCACCATTTCCATGAGAAACAATGGTATTTTTGTAGAAATGACTCATTCTTTATGTTTAGGTATTTTCGTTTTTCTCTACAAATTATAATAGGAAAAAGGAATAACTTAATTTTTCATATGAATTTTTTCCTGTATCTTTTTTTTAAGCTATTGACACTTTCCCACTTTATTTGGCAACATCGCAAGACATTTACAGTTCTATTGCAAACTCTTCTTTTTTATGCAGAGACAGCCATGGCGGGATTATTGTACTATTATTTATTTTTAGTTTTTTTGACATTTTTGTAAACAGAAAGTGCGGTGTGACTGAGAAATACTGTTTTTGGGCGTTTAATGTAGGATTTCTACTGTTTTGTCCCCACCCAGCACCCCTGTTCACTCCACCGTCGCGTAATATGTTTTTATTAATAATAAAATATAGAAATGGATTTTGGAAAACGCGCACCCAAATTTGTGTCATAATTGACCTATAGAAACGCCCCGAAAAAGAATTTTTCAAAAATGTCTATATCGAACTATTACCAAATAAAACTGCGCAAGAATGGACAGCCTGCTTTACAATTCTTTTTTTTTTTTTATTTCAGATTCATGGAACAACATCCGGAGATGGACTTCTCCAAATGCAAATTCAACTAGATCTTTTATCCACAATTTAGAATTACTTTTACTTTGTATTATTAATTATAACGTCGTTATCACGTATTGTTGCACTTTCTTTTGTAATAAAGTTTCCGTACTTATTTTTATACAGTTTGCTTGTTATCATAAGCCAGAACATAGTTAATAAAACACAAGATTATAAAATAAAGCCAAGTTTATATTAAAATGAAAATAAAAAGTTACAAGAATACATAAATTAAAAACTATAAAAAAAACCCACAGCACTAGCATAACTGGGATATTTTTCTCACCAAAATTTAAAAACCCTTACCAAAAAATATGGTAACATCATACTCTAGAAAGCCAATATCAGGCCATTTTAATTCTGGAATAATGTAAGCATAAAACAATGACAAGCTTTCATTGGTCAATTGCATTTGTAACCTTAGTTACTGTCTTTTGGACCAATATTATGGATGGTGGAGGAGAGGATAACCATCTTTTATGGCGGCCAAGTTGAAAAAGTGGTCATCGGAATGTAGCAAGTTGGGATGGCGCCACAGTAGCCAGTGGAGGAATTTTGGTATTTCTCTCCTTTTTTATTTTGTATCTATCTGTCCTTTTTCATTTTGTATCTCGCTCTAATAGTTCACGCTCATTGGTTAAAAAATCTTCTCTGGCTACTGTGGCGCCACCTTAAGTTGCTCCTTTCGACGGACACATTTTAAAACATTCAGATGGTTATCCTCCCCTCCACCATCCATAACCAATATGATCAAGGAAATGATGTTATTTTGTTCAGTTTATTTGTTGTTGCATTCTCAAATTATATTGGAATTATTAATAGATTAAAGATGGTATACAATACGGATGAAGCCAGAAAGAACAGCACTGGTCTATTTTATAAAATAAAACCTGTTGAAATATTATAAAAAATTATTTCTAAAATCATTCAATCTAGAAAATTTAAATTTTAGGTAATTATTTAGTATACGGTTTTCTGCTATTTCTTTTTTTTTGCTTTTCACAATTTTTTGACTGAAAATAGGCGCTTTGGGAATTGTAGCCTAGGGCGCCTCATGCCCTTAATACGGCTCTGGGTCAGGTTAGTTCTGGTTAGTCAACATTTTTTTTGTTAATCCTTTAATTACACCAGAGACACTTTATGAATCCAGTTTGTGTGAATTCTTTCTTTTATTCACTCATAAATAGAATCAGACCCTTCCGACGTTGCCAAATGCTTTCCATATTTTGGTATAACTGACGTTTAGTAGTCGTTTTTTCTTACTTTTAGGACTTTAGATTATGCATTTACAATTTTCATATTTTTTCTCAAAAATATGCGGAAAAAATGTAATTTTTACTTAATTTTACATGTGATGTGCAGTTTCATTAACTCGTTTTACCAATTTTACCCCGCCCAGCACCCCTTATCACTCCCCGGTCCCTTAAGTTTGTTTACTGATATTTTTTTAAACGGAATATTTTGGATGTGCGCAACTTATGTTTTATTTAGAAGAGTGTCTAAAATATGTAAGTATCAATAATTTTTAAAACAACCTTAAAGTAGCAGAAAACCGTTTATTAAACTTTTACCAAAATTTATATTTATGTCCTCCACAAAGATCAATTGGCTCTAAGAAGCAGGCTCGGTTTTAATTAACCAGAGTTTTAAATAAATTATTTAAGGTGTTGTATACATTCGGTCCCAAAAATTGGTGATTTAATTTATTTTTTGTAAGATAAATTATTGTTCTGCTGATATACAGTGTGTCCCAGGATATGTGTTACAAGAGGACAAATCGTCGTTAACATCATAAAGTGGCGTATCTCATTTTTTTTCAATTATACAAGACAGCTTTTTAAGTATATAGGTAGATACGCCACGTGATATTTCCGACGAAATGGACCAAACATTTTTGAATTTTAAAACGAACTTTTGGAAAACTGGTGGCATGGTCCAACACTACTCTATTTGGTATTATACAGGGCGAGTTATACCTTAAAATATGAAAAATATCCAGAAGCTAATTACTATAACGTATGTCCTAAAAGTTTTGGCACAAAACTCATTGTCTTTAATTTTAACAAAAACAAAATAATATCAAGTTGCCTTTGAAAACAAAAGTTTATTGACTTTATTTACTGTCAGTTGAGATTTATTTATTTTGAAGTTTTCGCTTTAAGATGTCATATAAATTAGAATTAAGAAAAAGTATCTACAAGTTAGTTGGGCGGATACCCAAAGCTGAAATCTGTCGAATATTCCAGAATGAAAACATTTCACGCAGAACCATTTATAGAACAATAGCGGAGTGCGAGCAGGGAATACCATGTCTGAATCACCCAAAAAGTGGAAGACCACGTGCATTTACCGCACAGAGGTCAGAGAGATTGGTGAGAAGAGCAAAAACCAGATTGGAATGTCAACGAGGAGACTGGCTAGGCAATACAGATCTTCTAAGAGTACGATATCGTTGGAATTGAGGAGGAATGGTCTTAAATATCGAAAGAGACGTAAGTGCCCCAAATACTCTCAAGCGCAGCTTCTTCGTATACCAAGATGTTGTCATCAACTGAGGCGGGTACATTTTGCTAATGAAAAAATCATTATTTTAGATGACGAAAAGTATTTCACTTTGAGTAATTCTAAAATGAAGGGAAACGATGGATTTTATACGGACAACGTAGAGGAATGCCCTGACAATGTTAGATACAAACATAAAGCGAAATTTTGCAGATAAAATCCTTGTCTGGTGCGCAATTTCTAACAGGGGTGTATCCCGACCTTTTGTGGGAAGAGTGAGGGGTGAAGCTTTGAATAGTCAGAGCTATATTGATAACTGCCTTTCCAAATTGCTTCAGTTTGTCCGCGAACATCATGCTAATGACGATATCATGTTTTGGCCAGACCTAGCATAATGCCATTACTCAAGAGATACCCAAAACTGGCGAATTTACGAGAAATTAAGAGAAATTGAACTGAATTCCAGGACCTCACGAGAGACATTCGAAGAAATTTGCGTCTGGTAGAGCAGAATGGGCCACTCCACATAATTCGATAGTATAGTTTAGTTAAGTATTGAGTTGTAATTTATGATAACTAGTTAGTGTTTAAATAAATTTCTGCATTAAAAAAAACAGATAAATATTGTGTGCCAAAACTTTTAGGACATACATTACAGGGAGCACTTCCAAGAAAATTCATCTTGTGGTGACTACAACACCTTTAGACTGTATTATGTTAAATATTTATTATCTTGTCATTGATCATAGGAATAAGCAAAATAATAATTTTAGACAAAATGCCTTTCTTTTGTATATACTTAAAAAATCTTCTTAGAGTATGATTATATTGGGCTCTATATAAATTCTGATATCTGAACTTTTTAATTTTTGATCTCATTTTATTACTAAATTATTTAGCTCTTCATATAAAGATGGACAATAATTGAAATAATAAGAATTAAAATGGCTGCACCTAAACCTAAAATATACATGAGTTTGCTGGAATCCGTTACGATTTTGGGCAGAAAATCTTCACTTTCCGATTCTATCGCAGTTGTTTCTTTGTAATACTGTGATATATCTAAAACAAAAATCAACTAAATTAAATATAAGGGAGAGGTACAACATGGGAAATTTAGTTGGCCAAATTACTTTGCACAATAATAGTACACCATAAGGGTATTCAACCCTTAAAACATTAGTGCCGAATGGCTGCCCATTTCAGAGAAAAGTATCCAAAAATTCAGTCTTAGTTTATTTACTACAAAGATTGTTTTTATCAGCGGCGAAATACCCTTGCTGGTTACGTAGCTTCATTTGGCAGAGCATGCCACCTCGGTACTCTGGGTTTGACTTTCGAGCTGGTGAATTTTTTTTTCTATTTATTTATTTATTTTTTTATATTACCAAAATTATTTTACCATCTATACATTCAAAACGCAAAGCCATGATTTTCCAGACACTTTAATAGAGACTTCTGCTGTACCAAAATACATGGTCTTTTTTTTAAATGATCCTCTGGCTACTGAGACGTTGTATCACTATTTTTTTTTTTTAAACAAAAAAACAAAATGCACATGTGTTGCCTATACCACGGGGAATAATATGTGTAACGCAGTATCGATAGGCATGGCAAGACATATCGATTATTTTCAAATATCGATATATCGGAACTCAAATATCGATATTTAACTTCTTGATATAACAATATCAAATATTCTCGATATTTGTGGTAAATGAGACAAAATTAAAAACCCTTTTTGTTCTTAACTTAAAATAGATTGAACCCCGTCGAATTCGATGGGTTTTAGACAGACTACAGTAAAAAGCACAAGCACGTGTAATTTGATTGGTTTGAAGCGCTATAGACGGTCATGCAAAACTGTCACATTGGGAGGGGGTCATGGTTCGTTCCTGGTTGGTTAAACCTTTTTTTAAATTCGGTTTATTTAGGAATTAAAGGAAAAACAGTTTTGCATGACCGTCTTGGGTGGTTAAACCCAATCAAAATACAGATTCCTGTGCTTTTTACTGTAGCCTTAAGGGGTTTTATGTCGCAAAATGTAAATGCGCCGTATTTACCTTATGTGGCAAGTTGCGTATATGACAATTAGCATTCTGGTTTTTTTTTATAAAAAAATTGTATCAAAAATTAAATTAAATCATAAAACCCTTAAAAATTTGTACCTATTACAATTTAAAAAATAAGTATATTAATTATGGGTAGTTATGTATTTTTAAAGTAGGATAAATACTAGAATTGAGATATTATTGAACAATTTTTTAAAAATAAATAAATTTGGGTATTAGCAGAAAAAAAAATAAATAGAAAAAAAAAATGTTAGCCAGGCGGGACTCAAACTCCAAGTGTCGACGTGGCATGCTTTGTTAAATGCTGTTACCTAACCAGCTAGGCTATTTCACTGCTGTTAATAAACGAATCTTTTCAAGATATAAACTAGTAATTAATTTTTAGAGGCTTTTTAACACACTTTTATTAGCTTGGGTTGTATGTATGTATGTAACGGAATCTTTAAGCTTAATTTTCACCAACTTCCAGCGATTCGATTTCTTTGAAACTTTGCACACGTATCAAGGACCCATGACAATGCAATAATCTGCAAACAGTATCCCGTTATCCTGATTAGAATCGCCAGGATAAATAAATTCCTTTATAGATTTTCTGTAGGAGAGTAACAGAGAAAGAGCTAGTGCGCGATCTGCGCATGCGTACTCTTAGCATAAGGCTGACAGAAACTTGTTCGGAGTAGTTGAGTTCTGAAACCCCATGCAACAGTGAAGATTTAAATGAAATGATTAGATTACGAAATAGTTTGTGAAACATTTCAATATCACATGTCCGCTGAAAACTAATTGATATATCGAACTAAAAAATGAAAAATAAATAATAGTTTAAAAAACTAAAAAAAAACAGGCTTTTTATATGCAACCGAACTAAAAATTACAAAATAATTTTTCATTACAAAGAGTTTGTATTACAGTAATAAAAGGTCAAATAATGAATCATAATTATATACCTCAAAATAGAATTATAATAAAATTTTAGATAATAACAGAATAATTCACTTCAGCATAAAAGCGTGGGGTGCTTAATATATTAAATGTTATAATTATTTCATTTGTAAATATCTATGAGGAAAAGTTATGAAAAATTAGTAAAATGCTCCCCACGCTTTTACTCTGACGTGAATTATTCTGTTATTATCTTAAATTTTAATATAATTCTATTTTGAGGTATATAATTATGATTCATTGTTTGACCTTTATTACTGTAATACAAACTCTTTGTAATGAAAAATTATTTTCTAATTTTTAGTTCGGTTGCATATAAAAGCCTGTTTTTTAGTTTTTAAACTATTATTTATTTCCTCGGCAATGGCTGGCCATTCGGCGCTCATGTATTAGGGCTTGAATACCTTTATGAAATACTATAATTGTGCGAAATCCCATCGCCAACTGAATTTCCCATGCCCTCCCTGGTAAGACAATTGTTAAATATTCTTTTTGAAGTGTATAAAATAGGTTTTATTTTGGGTATTTTTTACCTGCTTGGCCCTCCAAATCAAACACTTCAAAATGACCATCAGTTCTAATATCCAGTAGTTCTTCCAGTGAAGCTTTTGTTTCCTCAGAACCTTCTCCCGGAAAAAGATAATCTGAAATGGTAATGTTGCTTTCTGGCAATGTAATTAAAACCCTCCTTGGTGGTTCATGCACACTATTTATGTCTAAAAATTAACAATTAAATATTAAACTAGTTTGCAGAACAGATAGGTACATACAGTGGAGCAAAACTTTTGGAATTTTTAAACGTCCTTTTGGGAAACCTAGTCGCATTGTCCAAAATTATTAAATACAAAATTTTACTCCGATTGGTAATATACTTTACCCTTGGTCATTTTTCATATTTTTAGTTATAACTCACCTTGTAATTAGAGTAAAATTTTGTATTTATTAGTTTTGAACCATGCAACCAGTTTTCCCAAAATTTCGTTTTAAAATTTAAAAATTTTTGGTCCCTTTGTCTTCTTGTAACACCTATCCTTGGACACACTGTAGATTTTGAGAAAAAGGTACATGATTAATTCAAACTATTATGTTTATAGTACACAGACCTTCTCCTAATTCCTCTTCCGTTAGAGAATCCCAATGCATTTCCATTCTTGTAGCCAAACTTCTCATAATATCTTCTTTCACTGCCTTGGTAGCTTCACCAATTGTAACTTTAGAATTTAACCAAAGTTTACAAGCTACTTCACCTACTATTCTAATTTGACCACCAATCTTCGCAAGCTCGAGTTGGTTTGGTAAATTTGTAGCAACCTATAAACATACAAAGAATTGGTATTTTTCTAGAAACCTGCGGCAACTCCGATTTTAACGAAATTTGGTATACGTGGGTTTTTGGGACGCTGATCACGAATCTGAAAGATTTTTGGCGGAAACGTTTCGTTCTCGAGATATTCATCATCAAAGTTCAAATTTAAACTAAGCTTATTTTCACTATATTCCCCCTTCTTTTTGCACACAATTCTTGATTTAAAGCTAAAGTGTCACACAATATTTGATTTTCACCTTTTAAAACCCCGTTTTCTACGTTTTTTACATTATTTTTGCATTAAATTGCGTTGCTTTTCTTTGATAATGCGGCAACCATACATACACATAGGGCTTCATGGCACTGGGATTGAAATGATTCAAAGTATATCTAGGCAATTTAATGCAAAAATAATGTAAAAATACGTAAAAAACGGGGTTTTAAAAGGTGAAAATCAAATATTGTGTGCCACTTTAGCTTTAAATCAAGAATTGTGTGCAAAAAGAAGGAGAATATTGTAAAAATAGGATTAGTTTAAAATTCAAGTCTGATGATGAATATCTCAAGAACGAAACGTTTCCGCCAAAATTCTGTGATCAGCGCTCAAAAACCCCGTATACCAAATTTCATCAAAATCGGGTTGCCGCAGGTTTCTATGAAAATTACCAAAGAACTTGTACACCTTATTAAATTTACAGTGTTATTCATAAAAAAGTCGTACTAGTATTAAAGAGGAACACCTTTATGTTTGCTTAACACTGATTTTTATTGGAGCTTAATAAATGTTATAGGTTTTCAATAAAAAACATTAGCGTGCACTCTTTTTTTAAAATATTTGGGTTGCAATGTGTATAAAATTTTGACTTTGTCAATACATCAATTATCTAAATTCAAATTCAAAACATGCTTTATTGTCTAAGATGAAACCTTGTTGACAAAGCTAGTAAAAATAGTAAAATAAAAAAGGCGCAAGTAGTCTGCAAAATAGAAGGCTAAATATTTACTTTAGAGTTTTAATTTATTTAAATTTGATTTATTTACATCTACTTTCAAGCTTTCTAAGTCCCGTGTCAACAAACTCCCTCTTACCTCGCTTAAGACACCCACGGTAATTTAGTATTTAGGCTTAGAGCCTTCGTGGTGGAAAACTAATGACAGGGATGGTGAAATCAGTAGCACTCATGCCATTTATGGCATGCGACACAATATGTGTCATGACATGTGTTAACCACCTTCAAACAATCGGTTTTTAAAAGCTGATTTTACATAAAAACAAGAAGGAGTATTTATTTCTCTTTTTAATTCTTGTATGCCTTTTTTATGAATATAACTGTTAGTAATTTAGTGGTGACTTGAATGAAATAAGTATTAAATGAAGTAATTGTGATGACTTTCCTATAATTGCACTAACACAAAAAAAAAAAAAAAAAAAAATGGTAACATGACACAAAAATATTTCATTTTGTAAACTGTTTTCTATCCTAAAATACAGTGTGTCCCAGGATAGGTGTTACAAGAGGACAAATGGACCAAACATTTTTGAATTTTAAGACAGCACTTTGGAAAACTGGTTGCAACTTCCTAAATAAAGAAATAAAAAAATTATTCCGATTGGTATTGTACAGGGCAAGTTAAATATAAAAAATGCCCAAGAGTAAAGTACTTTTATTTTTAACACGCTTTTATTAACTTGGGTTGTAACTATCTATCTGGCTGCCTATGTAACGGAATCTTTGAGCCTAATTTTAACCAACTTCCAGCTATTCGATTTCTTTGAAACTTTGCACACGTATTAAGGACCCATGACAATGCAATAATCTGCAAACAGTATCCCTTTATCTTTTTTTAATCGCCAGGAAAAAAAATTCCATTATATTATAAAAACAACACCTAGGATGCCATCTGTTGGAAAAATTTCAAACTTTGCTATTAAATGAAGAAGAAATTTTTTAGTGGATTGCAAAAATGTTGGCAACGGTCCAAACATTGCCTGGATTGCCATCTGTTGGCAAAATTTGAAACTTTGCTACTTAATGAAGAAGAAATTTTTAGTGAGTTGCAATCTTTTGCAAATTTTAAAATTTGCTACCATTGTCATTTCATGAGGGCTGGTTATTTTCTTTTGCTGCTTAATTAAATAGTATGTTTCTAATTTACTGTTATATTAAGAATTTTGTGCAATATAACGAACTAAAAATGAAAAATAATTAATAGTTTAAAAAAACTAAAAAACACGCTTTTATATGCAACCGAACTAAAATTAAAAAATAATTTTTCATTAAAAAAATATTTTCACTTCATAGTAAAAAGCGTGGGGTGCATTTTACTATTTTTTCATAACTTTCCATCATAGATATTGGCAAATATAATAATTATAACATTTAATATATTAAGCACCCCACGCTTTTACTATGAAGTGAAAATATTTTTTTAATGAAAAATTATTTTTTAATTTTTAGTTCGGTTGCATATAAAAGCGTGTGTTTTTAAACTATTATTATTATTTAAAATTTAACAAAACTGTTTAAGAAAATGTTGTAAGAGAATTAAAGTAAAAAAAAAAAAGGTTGACAATTTTACCCAATAAAACTTAATAACTGGGCAAGAAAAAGCGATTTAAACTTTTTTAGGGATTTTGTTTATATATATATATGCTTTCCTTGTGCCGAGTATTTAAGTGTTTATGCATAAGTTGTAAAAAATGGCCAATTTTTTTTTTTTTTTTACTTTAATGCTTTAACTTTAAAACTTGACGTAAAATTCAATTCTCTACAACATTTAATTATACAATTTTGTTTTATTTTAAATATTTGAATTACTTTACTCTTGGACAATTTTGCGGTCATAAAAACATTTTTGGTTCATTTGTCCTCTTGTAAAACCTATCCTGGAACACACTGTATAGTACCTCTAGTTACTTACACAGTTTTCAAATATTGTAACTTGTATGGGTTTATTATCAGAAGATTCTTGAGAATATTTTATTTGAGGATCCTCTAGAAAGTTTCTTCTTTTTACCAATATTTTTCCATCCGCTCATCTACATCTTTCAAGTCATTGTCAAAAGAATAAGCCCCGATTCTAAGTTTTTATTGATATCATCTAAAATGACCTTAAATGATAAAACTAAATGTATTTATTGCAATTATTGTTAGGAAAGCATATAAACACAAAGGTTTATAGTAAGAACATTTTAAAAGCGCAAATTCGGTACCCTTTGAAAATAATACAAAAAACATAAAAAAGGCCGCCTGCAATCGGACAATTTTATACAAAGGCGCCGCTATCCTTTACAGCGACGCGCCGATATACTATGGGATAGAAATCCATTATTTTGGCCAAAAAGCAACTTTGAAATTTTAATGGCTCATGCTGTGTATTTTAAAGTAGATACTCCAAACTACATGTACACAAAATTATAAAAGGATATGACGACTTCTATTGGGGTAATAAGAAACTTGAAAAATGTATTTTAAGTAAACATAAATATACAACATTTAATCTACTTAGTTTATTATTAGCCTTGTTTACTAAAAAAAGTAAGAGTTTAAATAATAAGAGCTTTTGTTGTGTTTCCGATGAAGTCTCGCGAAGTCTCGCTACTTTTGTCAAAGATTTTTTTTACCTTTTTTCTTTATCAGTTTTTGTACCTTACAATTGCCTTCCTACTTTTTGCTACTACTGAGTGTAAGGACAGATACAAAGATTTTTTATAATTTACAAGGATTTCTATTTTAAAATTTAATATGTTTTGTCCTACACTGTAGGTATATCCTAAAAGATAAAAGCATTCTGATGAAAGATATGGAGTCTACAGAATCTACCCAACAAAACAGTTTTTTTTATTTATTTTATAAGTTAGAAAATAAGAAAAGTTGGGAAGATGTATCTCTATTACTCTTCTAAGAATAATTTAAAATTATTTTTCAGATTTGGATGATCATATTTCCGAAACTAATTGAGATAGACACATCAAATGTAATATTTTTAAAAGCATTTTAAAGCTTTCTTTGGTGGTGATATAATATTCAGGGTATTCCATTTAAAAAATCATAGCTATTGTCATACCCTATAATCATATGAGATAATAATCATCAGAATTACTGATTAGAATACTACCGAATTAACCAAACAAGCCGACATTTTAGTTTATTTTGTACAATAAAAATAATAATGTTAAGGGGGTGTAAATTTATAATAACATATAATAAGTTTTAGGTTTCCAAAAGCATTTGTAATAATTTATAATATTTTTCCAGTAAAAAGCACCTCATTTTAAGTTAGATTGGTAAGTTTCCGAATTTTGACCAAAAAATTAATTTCTATCCCATAGTGGGATGACCAGCTGCATCAACCGGCATATCATAAAAGAAATATAGCAAAGGCGGCCGCGAGAGACAAGCATGCAGATTTATTTGCATAAAACTTTTGTGATCTTTTTCTTATCAAAGAGCAACGAATTTACATTTTTAAACTGTTCCTTCTATACATATCTTAACTTACTTTTATATGCTTTCTTAATGGCCCAGTATTTTCATATTCCTTTAAATAATATACATGATCAATTTGATATGTGCACTCACAATTTACCCACTTGTTACTTTTTGGGTAAACTTAAATTCTGCTGGTTGAACATTGGATGTTACTACATCATAAGTCTTGGTTAAATATCTTTGGCTTTTAGGAAAGTAATGTAAAAACTAATTTTTCATTATCATTGCTTCCAAAAGATAATTTTGTGATGACAATGTTTTATTAATAGTATTTAAAATAGACTTAATTTTTTGTATTGAAAGGATTTAATAGATCTTCATCGGATACAGCAAATATACCGAGAACATGCATTCCTCCAGGTAACATCTTAGTTGTTTGCCTTGCATGATCTGCCACCCAACTATCCACAACATGTGATATACTAGTTATAGGTTTTATTGGTTTTCCCTGATTCTTATCCTCTTCACTTTGAAATGGGGGTGTTTTTGCAAAAATGGATAACATTGTATCTTTGAGAACTTGCCTTTAAAAAATAATAATTTTAGTAAATACCATACAGGGGCATGGTCAGATAATGCTTACCTGCCCTAGAATAAGTCCGACTGCACATTTATAATCGTTTGCAACATTTGATAAATATTTTAAAAGAAAATCATCACCTTCTGCGTGACGAACCATTTTCAAAATATGTTTATTTTCAAAGAATATTTGACAATTTCACATCACACGTCAGCTGTCTCGTGGCAGTTTAAATTTGCAGATTTCTGTATTTTGGCGGGTGGATTTTAATAAATTTAGGGACTTTCTTTTCGCGATGATACCGTGTTACATGGTAGCAAACGAGTTACCTTGAAGAAACATTTTAGCATGGATTATGGTCACAACATATATTAGAACATATACCTACTAGAGACAGCCTTGAGGTGTACAGTGTAAATTGCACAAAGTAATAAGCTAAATAGCTTGCGCTTGCGTAATGTAAAATGATCAACCTAGGGTTTCTTAAAAAAAGGCAAATTCAAACTCTTGTTTATCTATAATGGTTTTCCACAAGATTAAATTAACAATAATAAATCTAAAATTTTCCCATTTCTATAGGATGGCCTCACCGGCTCTATTTCTACAGAAAACGTATTAATTATCTTTTAATTACAAGCACTGAAAACTGTTACACAAAATAGCGAAATCTGAGTATTTTTACTTTTACTTCTAAATCTATTTCATTACTGCAAATGAGATCTCATGAAATGACCAGAAAGCGGTCCTTCATCAGTGTAACCTGCGATTTCCTGGGGAATTACTGCACTTTCTTCCACTCTGGTACAGGGGCCTGCACATACATTCAAGAGGAGCTTTGTAGTTACCTAAAAAGAAAAACAAAGATATAAAAAACATTTGTTTTCTGGGCTTTCCTAACTAGAAAATGTATTTAAATATGATTTTCTACTTTCTTCCTGTTCGATTAGAATAGCAGAAAAGTACTGGTATGTTACCGCTAATAGTACATTTCTCTTTCACCCAAGCTATATGCACTAATAATTAATAGTTTAAAAAAACTAAAAAAACACGCTTTTATATGCAACCGAACTAAAAATTAAAAAATAATTTTTCATTAAAAAAAAATATTTTCACTTCATAGTAAAAAGCGTGGGGTGCTAATATATTAAATGTTATAATTATTATATTTGCCAATATCTATGATGGAAAAGTTATGAAAAAATAGTAAAATGCACCCCACGCTTTTTACTATGAAGTGAAAATATTTTTTTAATGAAAAATTATTTTTAATTTTTAGTTCGGTTGCATATAAAAGCGTGTTTTTTTAGTTTTTTTAAACTATTAATTATTTTTCATTTTTTAGTTCGTTATATTGCACAAAATTCTTAATATAACAGTAAATTAGAACATACTATTTAATTAAGCAGCAAAAAGAAAATAACCAGCCCCTATGAAATGACAATGGTAGCAAATTTTAAAATTTGCAAAAGATTGCAACTCACTAAAAATTTCTTCTTCATTAAGTAGCAAAGTTTCAAATTTTGCCAACAGATGGCAATCCAGGCAATGTTTGGACCGTTGCCAACATTTTGCAATCCACTAAAAAATTTCTTCTTCATTTAATAGCAAAGTTTGAAATTTTTCCAACAGATGGCATCCTAGGTGTTGTTTTTATAATATAATGGAATTTTTTCCTGGCGATTAAAAAAAAAGATAAAGGGATACTGTTTGCAGATTATTGCATTGTCATGGGTCCTTAATACGTGCAAAGTTTCAAAGAAATCGAATAGCTGGAAGTTGGTTAAAATTAGGCTCAAAGATTCCGTTACATAGGCAGCCAGATAGATAGTTACAACCCAAGTTAATAAAAGCGTGTTAAAAACGGGAATTTTCGCCTCTAATAGGTATATGCTTTAACGTATTTTAAAAGAATAATCGGTACAAATTATGTAATTATGTTCGCAAAAAAATGCCTGAAATATTTATGTTTGACAGCAATAATTTTTTTTTTTGACATATGCTGACACGAATTTGACAGGAGGTTAATGTAATGGTGGCGGCGAGTTTTGCGTCTGCTTATTTTGCTCGTATTTCTATTTAAGACTTAAAATTTTATTAAGTGAACCATTAAGAAAAAAGTACAACAAGCATAACAGTGTTATATAGTTGCACTTTCGACTGTTGAAGTTACCAATTAAGAGTAAGTTTGTTTTGTCAAGTTTAAGCATCTTTAGAAATATACCTTTGTTTATATGAAAAATCTAACAAACCTTTATAAATTTCCTTTCTCCTGGTTTAGCTTTAGGACAGAATAGTGAAACTGGAGCTTCTCTTTCTCCAGATTCTTGACAGCACATGCATGACCTTTCCATTTGCCAAATTTTGCTACCAGATACCTTAAAGGTTAAAAATAAAACTATGATAAAAAAATTATTTAACAAGGTTTGATTTAAAAATCACGTTTGACAAGTATCTATCTAGGTAATTTAAAATATTCGAAGATGATTATTAAAAAATTGCTTGATATGATAAACAAAGTGACAACTTTTAGTTTTTGCCTCTAGTTTTCTCTAGTTGTTAAGCTAAACTGACAATAATTTTAAATTATTGTAATTGTTCCCTATTTAATATAGATCTAGGTGAAAAAAGACTCATATCTCTTAGGAATTTTACTACATCAGGTATTATGTTTAAAAACTTTGGTACTACTTGAAATTTTAAATTTAAAAAAGATTATTTTTGTTTTGTCACAAATTTTCTATAAAATCATTGTTCTTTCCTGAACCAAAATATGTCTCTTACTCATCACACAGTTTTACAATTGCAAAGTTCAGTTTAGGGTTTAGTTGAACTCAATTGGTACATGAACCAGACGACAGCAATATATTTTAAATGGGTAGGTTCATGTACCAGTTAAGTACAACTGAACCTAAACTGAACCTACAATTGAATAGTTGAAATATCAAAGGGTGCCAAGTGCCAAAACAAGCCGCAGAGATATTTTGAAAAAACTTTATTATTTTCACATTTTAAAAGCTGCGGATCAACAAAATCTAAACACAAGATGTATTCTGACGCCAGTTAAGATAAACTACAGACGCATGGCTCTTTCTCAAGTTATTTTCCTTGGCACATAGCACCTTTCTATGGTATAAACTCATTTAAAAAAAGAAGGCACTTAGTCCCTTTGATATTTCAACGCCTCAATTATAAAACTGGACATAAGTGAGTTTTAAGCTGTGTCCTCACTTAGCAACATATAACAAAAACTTGTTGCTGATACATGTTTCCATAACTTCTTGACAATGAAATGAAATGATAATAACTTGTTGCTTTTTTATAAAATTTTAAAAACATGTTAGGATAACATTGTTGATAACAGTGTTGAGTAGTAAGTGAGGATGCGGCTTTACCTTTAAACCGACGATATATTTATATATTAATATAGAAATAAATAGTCTTGTAAGTAGAGTAATTAAACAGTTTCTCCAAGGGATAGACATAAGAATAAATATTTTACCATTATTACCTTCTTTGGGGAAATAAAAAAGTTGGTATTTTTTAAATTCCATAGTTAATAGAAAATGTTCTCCAAGGCATAGTTTTATAGATTAAAAACCTAAGAAAAGAAAATCATTGTAATTAAACTAATAAATATCCCCTTTACTATATTTCTTTATTAAAACATATTGCCCAGATTTATTTTTTTTCTAAAATAAAGATAAATAAAATTAGCTCAACTTGAAACCTGACTATAATGAATTAATATATTTAAAATTTCTTTATTAGGTACTACTCCCCTACAGTTAGTGCTGTAAAGTCCAAATTATTAAATAACTTATAATATTTTGATTTAAAAATTTACATACAGGGTGCTCATTTAAAAACTTTCCACTCAAGCTATGTTCGAAACGAGACAGATTTGAGAAAATCGCCGAAACACGTCAAGATATTTATTGAGGGAGAACGTTTTTACAAAAATTGGACCGCGCCCCTTTAACCCCTTACACCAGGGCCATCACCCCAAAATTCTTAAAGAGAAGGCGGGTCGAGTGATACATCATTTTAAAGCTCTTGACGAGTACTTCATAACCCCAGAATATGAAGTCAATATCTTCACCTATTACAAAATGAGTACTTTGAAAATTACCCAAATACCTGATTGGATGGTCATATTTCGAAACTAATAAAGTTAGATGTACTTAATTTGGTATTTTCTTAAAGCTCATTTAAAGATCTTTTTAATGGTAAAATAATATACAGGGTTCTTAAATAAAAAGTATGTACTTTTTCTTCTACCCTGTATATTACTACCAGTATCACTATTAGAAAGACCTTTAAAAGAGCTTTAAGAAAACATCACATTAGGTACATCTAACTTTATTAGTTTCGGAAATATGGCCATCCAAATCAGGTATTTAGGTTATTTTTAAAGTACCGCCATTTTGTAATAGGTGAAGATATTGACTTAATATTCTAGGGTTATAAAGTACTCGTCAGGAGCTTTAAATGATGTATCACCCGACCCGCCTTCTCATTTAAGAATTTTGGGGTGGTGGTTAAGGTTAGGGCGCAGTCGTCCAATTTTTGTAAAAACGTTCCCCTTCAATAAATATCTTGACGTGTTTCGGCGATTTTTTCAAATCTGTCTCGTTTCGAAGATAAATTGAGTGGAAAGTTTTTAAATGAACACCCTGTATAGCAATATTAAAATATTAAATTTTATTCTAAATTCCTTAGTCCCTTAAAGAAATATTATTAAAACCATAGATTGCTTAAACTTCTAAAATAAGTCTCACATTTATACTAAATTTGAAATTATCTTATTCATTCGAGACTAATACCTCCAGTAGACAAGGATGCAAATTTCAGCATTATGGATTTGGGCACTCCCAAAACATAAAAATTTGCGAAACCTTAATGTGCGATTTTAATTTGATTACAATAGTTACCTCATATTCTTAAAGATGAGATAGGCTTTTTCAGCAAAAAAGGTATCTACCAATTATATAATTAAAGAGAAACATACCTTTATAGGCAATTTGGAATAATTCAAGTTGGGAAAAAATAAAATGACTTAAAGGAAAGTTTAATGTTTATACCAGTGGAAATTTACTAAATGACTAAATATATGTACATTAACAATTCACATTTTTTTTTTGCTTTCCTTGGTTGCCTATTATTTAATTATACAAATTTTAAACTGTTTTTGTTTTTTTTTTGGGTTAGTTACGGATTATCTGGTGAATACATAGTGTGGAAATCTTAACTATATTTATATTCTTTTTAACAAAATTATTAGTCATTTGTAAACATATTGCAAATGTACAATATTTACTATGTGGCCCATTAAGTATGTAACAAAAAGAAAACATATAAGTTTTTAGAATTTTTTTCTTTGTAAAAGTTGACGCACACAAGTGGCAGTAGTTAGGTTTATTAAAAGTCCAAGAATATGAAGGGTAAGTAAGAAAATACCCTGAAAGTTAGATTGACAGATAAGTGTTGGTGTAAGTGGAGTAACATCTTGGATTAAGGATAGATGTAAAGTTTGAACCACATGATAAAGTAAGCAAACCATTTTGAAACCACATAGCCTTTAACAGAACCTGATTAAATATTTTTAGATAAATAAAAAAACTTCTAATTTCGTCTCTGTTCTGACATAAAACCTGAGTCGTGCCGTAAGGAACCTGAAACTCGTGGGATTTAATATTTTTTGCCTACTTTGCAGCATTGCTTTCTGAAAGAATTGAAGACTCGGTGGATGAAGGTGTTATGTACTTTTACTTGTTTTAAGTAATTTAGATTTTAACATGGTTGGAAGTAATTTTTTTTTTTGTTCTATAATTTTATTTACAAAAATAATATTGACATTTGTCAAGTTTAAATGGGCAAATATCAACTTATTGGCAGTACAATATCAGAAATTACCAAACTTACATAACACCTCCATCCACTGACATCTTCAATTGTCTCTGGCTCAAACAATAATTATTGTTTAACCTTAAGGGATTAAATGACTTATGCCCAGTTTTACAATAGCAAGTTCAGTTTAGGTTCAGTTGAACTCAACTAGTACATGAACCTATTCATTTAAAATATATTTCTGCCCCTTTTGGCATTTTCTTGACAGCAATATATTTTAAATGGACAGGTTCATGTACCATTTGAGTTCAACTGAACCTAAATTGAACTCGCAATTGTAAACTGGGAATTAGTAGTGCTAAAATAAAATATTTTATTGTTATTATTATTACTATTATTATTATTATTATGAAGTTACTTATAAGTAAATTCCCTCTCTTAAAAAAAATATAACAAAATAGAAGAAAATTAATGTACAAAGTAATGCCTAAATACAAATAGCCTTGTGTTCTAATTTTATATTTCTTTAAATTTGCGTTTTCTGTGATGTACAGGTGTCCCATTTTGGTTGTCCCATATGGGAAACTCCGGAAACCATAAGAGATATTAAAAATCTGATACCCCATCCTCGAGCTCTTTTTTGGAGAAAACATTTATGGTAAAAACAGATCATCGCTATCGCGAAGCGTTTCAGAGATACAGGGTGATTCTCGATTTTTTCACTTTTTGAAAAGGTCCTGTAGCTTTGTTGTTATTACAGATACGAGAAAACTAATTGCACATTATACAGACACTTTTTTCCGTAGAATCCAGTGGCGTAGCCAAAAAATTTTGAGCTGTCATTTTTGACATATGACCCAAACATGTTTTTTTATTAGGGACACCCTATAAATGATTAGGTAATTAAATTGCTTGTTTTTCTGATTAAAATAATATATCATAGTAGGTGGTTTAATAAATTTTTACGTCAAATATTGGAAAAATTATGATTTTAAAGACGCATTGCAGCTTCTATCTGTTTCTTAAATTGTTTTAAAAGGAATCTGTCATCCCTTAGCTCAGGAGACATTTCCGCAGAAAAAAACAAAAATTAGTTTACAACAACAATAATAAACAAGTTATATTAATTAAACTTTTTTTATATGTTTTTTTCTACGGAAATGTTTCCTGAGCTAAGGGATGACAGATTTCTTTAAAACAATTTAAAAAACAGATAGAAGCCGCAATGCGTCTTTAAAATCATAATTTTTCCAGTATTAGACGTAAAAATTTATTAAACCACCTACTATATATCTCTTTATTTGTAATGGCTTGAGTGATGAATAAAGATTACTTTACTTTTTACTATGACATATTATTTTAATCAGAAAAAAACAAGCAATTTAATTACCTAATCATTTATAGGGTGTCCCTAATAAAAAAAAATATGTTTTGGGTCATATTATGTCAAAAATGACAGCTCAAAAAATTTTTGGCTACGCCACTGGATTCTACGGAAAAAAGTGTCTGTATAATGTGCAATTAGTTTTCTCGTATCTGTAATAACAACAAAGCTACAGGATCTTTCTTCAAAAGTGAAAAAATCGAGAATCACCCTGTATCTCTGAAACGCTTCGCGATAGCGATGATCCGTTTTACCATAAATGTTTTCTCCAAAAAAGAGCTCGAGGATGGGGTATCCGGATTTTTAATATCTCGTATGGTTTCCAAGTTTCCCGTAAGGGACAACCAAAAATGGGACACCCTGTATCATGTCATGGTAGCTCAATGCGTGAATTGACATTTAGTGTGTTAAACTTACTAGCAATCAGTATTGCTTTGTTGGTGTTTCTTAGACCGTCTCCTTCCTACCAATTGTCAAAACTTCTTTATATTTTAATTATCCTGATTTAATAATTCTTTGAAGTAAGACAACCAGACCTTTTTAAATATTTTTGAACTCTTTACAGGGTGTTTCAGAACTTATGGGATCAAAATTTAAGGTGTGATTCCTTATGTTATTTTTATGAAAAAAAACTTCCTATAAACATATGTCCGGAGTTGCTTCCTTACTGAGATACAGAGCGTTAAAATTTAGGAACATATATTAATATAAATTATATACCGGGTGTTGCTCCGTCGAGCGGGACATAGGGAATCCCATGTAAATTTTGAAGTAGTCAAATATTGGCTCCCCTAATTATTTTAGAAAAAAATGCTATTAGGATTTATTGAAGAGCACAGTAAGTTCCACCCAAAATAAAAATTTGAGCATTTTTCAACCAACCAGTAAAGAGTAAACTGCTTAATACTTCTGCAACGTAGTATCTCATTATGCACCCTGTACTCTAGAAATCAACAATAAAAACACCATATCGATTTATCAGTGACAATTTAGATCATTAATTTATAATGTCATTGCCAAAACTGAATTATTTTATACGGGAATTTCAAAAAGAATCCTCGCATTTCATTTTAGTTTACAGCTAATTTCAACACATGCACTCACAGTTACGCAAGACAATAAAACAAATTTTTCTACATTTAGAAATCAATTTATGACGAAAATATCAGGATTTAATCAAATGCTCAAATATTCCTCCATTAACTGCCAGACAATAACCCAAACGATTATAAAACTCATTTCTTACGTTGGCTAGTTGGTACATCGATATTCTGGCACATTTAGCGGAAATAGCATTCCTTAGCTGGACTAAATTTTCATATTTTTTATTGGTAGCTTAGTTTTTAAATGTCCCCATAGAAAAAATCGTTTGGCGAAAGATCACGTCGATTTTCTTCACATTTGCAATTATTGATTACTGTGCCTGTAGTTTCAAATTTTTTATTGTCCGTTCTATTGTCGATTTAGTTGGTATTGGCCTATTGGGAAAATAGGCTGCAAACATGTCCGCTACTCTTCGATAACTATCTCCCTGGTAAAACCATTTTATAATAGTGATTTTTTCTTGATTTAAGTAGTTCATTATTTAAGAATGATGTGACATTGATCTGACAACTTGAGGGTAAGAGGTTAAATAATTTTTCTAGTATTTTATTATAAACTTCTAATAATACAAGGCGCGTAAGAAGATTGGAGATTCGTAACTTATTTTAGCATTTATCTCTTAGCTGGCGGACTGAGAAGAGCTGAAATTTGTATACTAGGTACAACTTTTCATGCTCTTTAAAAAATCCTAATAATATTTTCTTCTAAAATAATTAGGGGAGCCAATATTGGACGACTTCAAAATTTACATGGGATTCCCTATGTCCCGCTCGACGGAGCAACACCCGGTATAATAAATTTAAAAATTCCCAATTTTTGCAAACTTGAAGGAGCACACTTTATATTTTCTTAATTTTTATAATATAACTGTTTTTAAATTGTATTTTTAAAAAACTTAATATTCATTCAATTGTCATGTTTGGGTTTTTTCTTTCGCCAGTTAAGCTTTTAATTTAAATTGATTACCTGGATATATGAAGCGCACCGGCCAGTACAAGCAAAGCTAGGAATCGGTTTGGGTACACATCCTGGATACTGTAAAACGTGTATTACAGGAGTCACCTGACATTCGTCAGTTGTGCTTGCAGCCTCTGCTCTCAATTTTCTGTCTGTGCTCAGTTTCGGGTCCATGCACATACTTGCTAAGATCACTAACACTATTGCAAGATGCCATAATTTTGTTAAAACTAAAAATTAAATTATACGGTAATTATTGATATCTTGGTCAGTTTTTCTATATTTTTAGTTATAAGTAACATATTTTTAGTTATAACCAGCCCTGTATGCTCTTGATTGGAGTAAAATTTTTGTATTTCTTAGTTTTGCACTGTGCGACCAGTTTTTAAAAAGCTGATTTAAAATTCAAAACATTTTGGTCCATTTATCCTCTTGTAACACCTATCCTGGGACACACTGTCAGAATTTGCATTTTAAAAAAATAGTTATTTTTTAATTTGAGTTATTAGAATTTTTTTTTAGCCGATAAATAACATGGTTTCATTCTTTGTATTACTTATAAATGTTAACAGAATCTAAAAACATGTGGTATTCACTGCACAATAGGTACTGCATATTGTCCGTCAGTACGTTCACCACTGGCGTAGATAGCGTGGGGGTAATTATTCCCCCAGGATGCTTTGCTGAAGTCCTTTTTTGTTATTTTTGGTAGTTACATACACATATAATAGGTAACATATTAAAAGCATATTTGTTCCGATTGTTACCTGAAAACCTTTTAATTTTAATTTTTTTTTCATTGTCATGTAGTTCGAAAGGTCCCTTAACCCCCCATCCAAAAATAAAATTATCTACGCCAGTGACATTCACTATCCTGGCGCAACAGAATTATTAACAAAAAACATTTGGTTTTTTGTGTGCGCTCAGGAAGAGGCAGGGTCATTAAAAAAATATATATAAATTTGGGCACTACAACTTTCCCAAGAACTTGCTGAAAAATTTGGCATACCATTTTAAACATTATACATTAAGCATAAACTATTTTTTATGAATTGGAAAAAGTCGTCCATTTTTCTCAAACGAGACCTCTTAATATGATAAGTAAAAGTATAAGACAAACTCTGGCTGTTTACGTAGGGCAATCTGGTAGAAGAATATCTACTAGGGTACATGAACACCTTAGCCTTTATAATAAGTACAAAGACTCTGACATCTCGAACACAAAATCAGCCTTTGCCAACCATTTACTAGAATCAGGGCACACATTTTCAGCCATAGGAAATGTAAAGATTTTGCACGAGTGTCAGAAAAGCAAGAAATTGGACCTTCTTGAGAAGATGGAAATAACCAGAGCTAAGAAAAGCCCAGTCTTAAAGTGCGTCAATGACGTTTTCAATTTCGAACCAAATTTAGTCTTCAATAACTTACAAGACTGGTAATTCGTAAGCTTTGATGGTATAATGGTAGAGGTTCGGACTTGAAATCTTAAGGTTGTGGGTTCAAACCCGGTTGGCGTAAAACTTTTTAATTTTAATTTTTGTTTTATTTTATATTTTTTACCCGTGGATCTAACCTCATTCATTGTTGTCATTTTAATATGTAGTGTGCTGTGTTTTAAATTATATTATGTTTAGATAATGTCTTATTGTTTCCAAAGGTAATTTAAGTTTATTTGTTTTATTGGCATATATTAGGTTTTTTCTATTTATTGTAGGTCTGATGATGCTCAAGAGGGCAAAACACGTGTAGCGTTTGTCGTAAAAATATATGTTATTTGACCCAGACTTTGAGTTTGTCTTATACTTTTACTTATCATCTTTTTATGAGACGAGATATTTAGCAGTTGGTTATTTAATAGGCAAAGAAAAAGATTTGTCGTGTTTTGGATCAAAATAAATTTTTGTAAAAGCCGATTCCCACTTAGGGGTGTTCACCCGTGAAGCATGAGTCACCCATCAGCTCATTGTCGGGGTTTCTTTAAGGGCATACGGGTAAAATCATATTCATGTACATTTTCTATTCTGTATCTATTTTTTTTCTTGGTTTTGGTCCTTTCAGGTCCAATCCACCACTCTCCCCCTTCCGGTCTATGCTTTTCAGGGCTTCGTCGGCGGAAAATCTGGATAATCGCGCTCGTAGCTCCCAGAAATTTCAAAAGAAAAACAAACAATTCAACAATCGATGCAATGCATAAATTGTCGGCTGTCAAACCAAGATCTGCTACTGGTGTTACGTATAACCTTCACTTTCACAGTTCCCATGGCACGCCCATCTATTTTCCGCCATTTGAGAAATACCTCGTGTTCACCACCAAACAGGATATCATCAGCTTAAAGGAATCTTCGCTCACAGCGCTTAGATCCAGAAGAAAGATGCCGTCAATTTAGCGTGAATCTTTCCTTGATCCCCGAAGGTAAAAAACGTTCGTACGACACTTCTAGCCGCCACTCCGGGAAGAACTTTGTAGTCCTCTACGCACGTCCGCACTGTCCGGAGGTCAAACAAAGAGCATCATGCACATTTGAATCGAATTATAACTTTCGGTAGTACCAACTGTTAATTTATGTAGGGAATTTTGTCCAAAAGTGGGCACCCAAAGGGGAAAATTAGAAGCAGTCCTAATTTGACGGGTAGAAACGCATGAGGTTTAACCCCTTACCCATGACTCGCAGGTGTGAATTGTCAAAAATTAAAGAGTTTTTACCCAGGGTGAAAACCCCTAGGTAGGAATCGGCTATCAAGGTCCCATTTTAAAAAAGTAGCAAGGTTCATAATTTGTTTTTTTTTATCTTTTTGATATCCCACGAAGGTCTGTGCCTAAATACCAGAGTACCGTGGGTGTCGGGTTATTAGATGTTTAACCCATCGTTCCCCTGTTCCGTCAACGTTGTCCAAGCACTGAAACATGCAGTTGCATTTCACAGCACCTTTTAGACAACGCGGTAGTGCCACCACGGTCGTTATTTTTAAATAACTACTACCTAAATATGTCTCCCCCGCTGGGAATCGAACCGCCGACCTCTGGCTTCGAAGATCAAAGCTCTGTCCACTAGGCCACGGGGAGACGCGTTTTTGTTTTTTTTATCTTATCAATTCAGCAAGCTTCTTATTATAACTAAAGAAATATACATATAAAAAAATATAATTACCTAAATAACAAACTCTCTCAGCCAAAACCATTCTTTCACAAAAACTTTTAAAGACTCGCACACTTTAACTTAAGTTTATCCTTTTTATAAAATATCTTCGATGCAATTTCGTTGTAGTGTCGCCGGCACCATGTTTAACTCTGTTTTTTGTTTGAAAAGAATTTTATGGCAATTTCATGTTCGGCCAAGTGTCTGATATTGATTGAAAAGACCACATACTGTTTATAAACCGGGATCCATTGTAATCTCTAACACTTTTTCTTTACTCTTTGAGTTGGTTCTTGTCGTTCTTACCACCCTTTGTGCAAAATGAAAGTCTAGTTTTTTTTAAGATTTAGTTTTAATGTTATTTTTAGTAGAAAAAAACAACTTGAAAGCCTTAACTTGTTTTTTTATAAAGTTTTTATTTTTTTTTGACAGGTGAATGTATTAGAAGTGTAAGTGGGTTCTGCAGAGTCAATGGCTTATTAAATTTGCTGAAATATACATATTTTTTTCCCTTTAACACGTCAAAATAAAATCCAGAAGATTTGGTTTACTTTTTTTAAGTCTAGCTTCTTTGATTAAATGGTTAATCATAAATTTGGTCGCTAGCTCTACGTTCTTATATCCTGTCGATGGACGCTCACTTAAGTTTATTACAATAAGTGCTAATATTATAATTTTTTTAGTACAAAAACGAAAAACTATCAGGTTACACCTACGATAGGCGGCGAGCGGAGAGTGTAGTGCCTTTTATCTTTATGTTAGCATAAAAGAATTTGTATTTTTAAATCAGGCGGCTGCAATATACGTGCTTTGTTCGCGGGTCTAGTAATGAACCGATTCTGAACCAGAACCGAACTGGTTTAGAATTGTTTTAAAGCGCATGTCTAGTTATTTATTAGTTCGGAATTTTTATTTACCGCGAACGATTTTCTATACAGCTAAGGATGTATTCTAACCTATCCTTTAGGTTAGGATTTTTCATGGTTAAATTGGATACTACACAAAAAAAAAAATTTAAACAAAAGGTAAATTGTTCTACTGTCGAAAGCCACTCGAGGTCTCTCGGCGGAAGACGAGGGATTCCCTGCCTCCTCTCGTTTTTAACATAAGTATGTGTATTTAACTAAAGATAAAATTCAAACAACAAGAAATGGTAAAATCTTGTAATATTGTCTATATTTTTTAATTAAATCTTTATTTATTTTATTGCATACATACATTCATACGGAATACAATTAAAAATCCTTTGTTTATATATGCTCAGAATCACAAAAATATAAAAAATATATTTAACAGGTATATTAACCCGCATAAAAAGTGGCAGAAATAAATCAACTGTAATACAACGGTTTATTTCTGTACCACAAAAACAGAAAACAACTGACCATGTCGACAATGCGCATGAAATTCCGAAGTGAACTTTTAATTCCAACAAAAATCCCAGGATTGCTAATCAGGTTACGAACCGGTAACGAACTGATTCCATTGTAACCCGCGAACACAGAACTGTTACTAAAAATTCAGGATTTTACTAACCGCGAACGCTGCTTTTTTCACTGCGCTTGCGAATAGTCCCAGAACCGGTTCACTGTTGTGTTGTCTGGTCCCCTATGTATAATGTGCATATCAAAAGAATTGAGCGAGTGCAATCGAAGTTTACGAAATTTTTATTGTATAGGACAGAGGTTATCAATATTTTCGATATTCCATATCCGGAACGACTAAGGTTAACCGACCTACAGAGCCTGCAGGATCGACGTGTGCAGCAGGATTTAACATTTGGGCATAAAGTTATTAATAACTTTCGAAAACTGTTCCTGAACTCCTGGAGTTTGTTTACCTTAGGTCCTCTCGTCTCGCCTCTACAAGGCAGACAGATTTGTTCTTCTTGAACTCATTAGAACAGACATAGGTAGTAATGACCCAATTAGGCGGATTATGAGATCGTTAAATGGATTACCAATGGAGTTAAACTTTAACTGCACTCCGGATAAGTTTAAGAAGGTCATTAGGGCCGTCGTTACAAACGTTTGATGGGCAGTATTTCTCGTTAACTTTTGTGTTTTTTTATATTTTTTTACTGTGTTTTTAACTATGTAGGTATACATTTTTAATAATGTTTTTTTCTTTTAATTATTTGATTTTCATGTTAGTTTTTAAAGTCTTTGTTTCTTTTTACTTTTGTGTTTTTGTGAGGTTTTTCGCTTTTTCCGTCTGGAGTAATTTTTTATATTTATCATCGTTTTTAACAATTATTTGTTTTATTTTTTGTTTGTTATTGTATTTTAAAGTTTATAAGTATATGTTTTTAATTATGTTTTATTTAAACGACTTTTATATTAGTTTTTAAGGTTTTTTTGTACTATTTGGGCATTTGTAAATATCTATGAGGGAAAAGTTATGAAAAATAGTAAAATGCACCCCACGCTTTTTACTCTGAAGTGAATTATTCTGTTATTAGTCTTAAATTTTATTATAATTCTATTTTGAGGTATATAATTATGATTCATTGTTTGACCTTTTATTACTGTAATACAAACTCTTTGTAATGAAAATTATTTTCTAATTTTAGTTCGGTTTGCATATAAAAAGCGTGTTTTTGGTTTTAAACTATTATTTTTTAGTTTATTGTTCAGGATATCTCAAAATACTTTTTGTTTATCTCTGTTTTGTAGGGTGTAAAATAATCAACACTATCGTGTTAATGTTGGTCCAGCCCTTTGAATTAAAGAATGCAGATGTAGACACCAATTTAAAGAGTCCTACCTAGTATTTAACATATTAGGAAAATATTACGTTAAGAAAACCCTATTTTCAGCGGCGTTCCTTAAGGGCACCGTATTCTTTTTATGTTTTTTCATGCAAATCCGCCGAGAGGTGGCCCACATATTCACTGTATGTCTCGTGCGGTAATGGTTTTCTAAATAAATGTAAACCTCACCTAAGGCTCATTTTGCAAAATTCATAGCCCAAGTTACCGCGCCCCTTAATATTATTATACTATTGATGTTGTAGACCAGACTTACTTTTAAGTGAGTATTTTTGTACAAGAAACTTTAATATATCTACAATTAAATAACTTTTAGGTTTAACGCCAAAAATGCCTGATGGACAATAAAAGTAGGAATTTAAAAAGACGTACGCCCAATTCGACAAAGAAGAAGGTGACGAAAGTAAATTCCAAGGAGAACTTATCGCTGTCGGAACTGAAATTACGGTACAGGTTTTAAAGAAGCAAGAATGCATTGTTGGATAAAGAAATACAGGAGTTGAAAGGCAAAGGTACAGATTATTGTAACACATCGTTTTGTAGTTGTTGTAGTTGGGTCGTGATTAGGGGGATACAATCCCAGGATCCCGCCCCTTTTACAGTCGAAATTTTCAGGGATTAAATCCCCGAAAATTTCAGGAACTGACTTGAAAACAAAGTGGCACGAAACGTTTAAATCCACAAATATTTCCATTTCGGTGAGCGAAAGTCGTTGAAAATCGAGGTCCAGCATTTAAGGCCATCGTCGTACGCATGCGGCAGTTTTATCAACTTCAGGGACATGAAATGAAAAACCAACCTCACTTTTATTTACTCGTCTGTTTGTGTGCTGTTGTTGGTGTGAGCGTGTTTTAAAGTTTTTTTTCACCTGTTTTCAACTCATATTTTGTATAAAAATGTCAAAATCATATATGAAATTGACACTGATGACGTTCGAGGAAGCATTCATCTGAAGTTAGGCATTATTAAGCCCAGCGGAATCGTTTATATCGTGTTTCTAATCGGCTTCAGTGAAGTCAACCCTACTTATTTTCAGGCCGACTTGAACGATTCAAGTCACTTTTAAGCGCGTTTATATCGCTTTTTCAAGTCACTTTATAAGCCGCTTTAACTGAAGCTAGCTTCAACCGCTGTCGTACTTCTTAAAAAGCAGTGCTGCTAGAACGTAGGCAAATTCTGTATCCATGTGACTGACTCAATCTTCTGTTACGTGAAACTTATTATTTGATAACCTTTGTTACACGTAAGTTGGTTTTTTCTATATTTTCTTGCATTAGTTTGTTTTTTGTTTGAAAAGAGAAAACTTCTTTTTGTTCAGATTTTTTTTATCCCTAAAGAAAGTTAAAAAAATAAAAGCTGATTTTTTGAATATTTTGTCATTTTTTGTACGCTACCCTCAAATTCCATGGGATTCCGGGCTTGCCCGTGCCCAATCCCGGAAGCGTGGATTGGAAAAAGGCTCGGGATTATATCCCTAGTCGTAACAGATTTCTTTCGTCCCCAGGATACAAAGTGGGTTAAAGTTTAAAAAAAAAAACTAATTTTTGTTAATATCTTAAATATCCTTTTACTCAATTTTTTTGTAATTTGGCAATTTTATTAATGGCATCAAAAGACTAATATAAATGGATTTTAATTAAATTTAATAAATCAAGTAGCGTCATAGAACTCACAGTAAGATTTGCGTACCCTGATTTCTAGTACCTACCCTGACCACCAGACAGCGAAAGTAGTCCAATCGACCAATAGAAACCTCAATATGGGCATCGACCAATTTTCTGATTGGTCCGGTGGAACTCCTTGACTATGTGGTGGTCAGGGTAGGTACTCAAATTCTTAGGGCACGCTGAAATCTCACTTGTGAGGCTCTCATGGATTTGTATTCTTTGGTGGCGTCTCGAGCGGCGACTAGACGAATATTTCTTAACAAACAAAAAATAAGGTTCGCTACTGACTAAAAGTGTTTGTAAAATCTTTACAATGTCTATTAGAAATAAGCAAAAATAATAATATATTATAGTTTAACCTCATGTTTTATATGAAGTGTTTTTCTTATTTTAATGAAAGGCTACCATAGCTGTTTAGCACCACAGTTCACAAACACCCTGTATATTCGCCAGAGTTGGATCGTATTTGAATACTCAGTTTTCTAAATAGTATTCAGAATACTTTTGCCGGACCTCAATACATTTGTGTGTTTGGTATTCGGTAGAATACTATTTTACTGTAGTATTACTGTATTCAAATACTGTAGAAGTATTCGACGAAAATTTTTTTGAGTATTCGAATACCGGCGTTCAGAGTATTCGAATACCGAAAAGTGTAAGTAGTATCCGAATACTAAAATTGTCATGATTTGAATAAGAAAAGGGAAAGAAAATAGAGGAAAAGAGGTAAGGCCTTTTGTTTTTAGTATTCGAATCTTTCGGTTTCAGTATTCGAATACCGATTTCGGTATTCATGTATTCGAATACTTTTTTCTTTCAAGCATTCAAATATTCGGTATTCAAATACTTTCTCTTTCCGGTATTCGTATTCGAATACCGATTTTCAGTATTCTGCCCAACTCTGATATTCGCAATAAACACTATTGTTTCTTAAATGGTGCCAATTCCAGGTGTTTCTGAGGATTTGAAACCTGAAATGCAAGCATTGCATGAATACAATGACATTAAGGACGTGACTCAGATGGTTTTGGGATATTTGTCTGACGCAGAAAATTGTACCGTTGCTGAACTGCACAGGAGATACAACTTACCTTTGGAGTAACTTATTCAATTCGTAAGTATAGTAAGTTTTAGTTTATAAATACAGGGTGGCCCACCATATTCGACACGGTCTGTAGCTGGATAACCATGGGATTTTAAAAAAAGTAAATACTGAAACATATACAGGTCGAATAAGGCCACAGTATAAAATTATTTTACTCTATACAGGATGTCTCAAAAAAGTGTGACGTATCAAAGTTATATTTTTTAAATGGAACACCCTATATTTTATGACGGTTTTAGATTCTACATAAAAAAATAACTCAAGTTTGTTTATAGTACTAAGTGTCTAATTTTATTCGTTTTTGTGATATTTGTTTTTTCAAAATGCAGGGGTGCAATTAAATTAATTTTATTTTAACAATATAAACTCCTTAAACTTTAAAATTTGTTACAAGATTAGAAAAAGTTTGCCTTATTATACGTAGGTCATATCGAGATCATAGACTATACAGGCTGATCAAAAAATAATTTCAATTTTTTAGAAAGTCAAATTGCAATATCTCTCTTATTTTAAATGGAACACCCTGTATTTTTTACACCACATGCTGACAAACCAAATGCTCTTTCAAATGGTGTATAGGTTGCCTATACCTAATCTTCTATACTTTTTAAGTAAATTCCGTTTTAACATATTTTTATTCCAAATGTCTATTTAAATGTAAGTAGGCTGTGATATAGCTATGCCTATTTACTAAGCCGTTATTGCTAAATGTAAATTTGTTACACATTTTAAAGTTTAAGTGTTAAAAGTGTTAAAAGTAAAATCAATTTAATTTTACCTCTGAATTTTGAAAAAAATCAAATATCACAAAAACGAATAAAACTAGACACTTAGTACTATAAACAAACTTGAGTTATTTTTAAAGTAGAATCTAAAACCGTAATAAAATATAGGGTGTTCCATTTAAAAAAATATAACTTTGATACATCACACTTTTTTGAGACACCCTGTATAGACTAAAATAATTTTATACTGTGGTCATATCCGACCTGTATATGTTCCAGTATTTACTTTTTTAAAAACCCCATGGTTATCCAGCTACAGACCGTGTCGAATATGGTGGGCCACCCTGTATATTTAGGTGAAAATTACGGTTTCAATTTATGAATGAAATGATAGGAAATTATTTTATTTGATGTAAAAGATGATTGTAAATTTAACCAACTTTTATGTATACTAGTTTTTTTATGAAAGCTTTGTTAACGAGATAAATAATCTTTTAGTCATAAAGCATTTTTGTGAATTTCATATTTTTATTAAAATACATATATCAACTAGAGTAACAGTACAACTAGGCACTAAAATATGGTTTTTCTACTAAAAAGGTGTTTGGGAGAATAAAACTACATGAAGTACATATAATTAAACAACCGTATTTTATTTGAAAAAAGCTATAACAAATAAAATGGAACCAACGTTTTTGACAACACAAATAGCAAGTCGAAATTTATTCAATTTTGACACTTATAATATTTTTTTATGTAATTAAGCTTTTGACTACATCTAGAGCAATAGATGACTTATGTATTGTTCCACAATTTTTTTCCTATATTAGATTTATCAAAAATATTTCTATATACAGTATTATATACTTAAGGTCAATGCATACTAGGCGCTTAGGCCGTGAGCGTACTGAGACCTGAACGCCTAGTGTGCATTGACATTTAAACTTTAAAAATAAGTGCTATATGAAAATAGTTAAGATAAAAAAATTGATAATTTAACTTTTAAAGCAATTTAATATATTTTAAAGGATCAATTAAATGCCTTAAAAAAATATCAGTAGTATAAAATATTTTTCATTGTGTGTGTGAAGCTACAAGTTAACTATATTTCTTACAATAATATATTTATTAATTTGTAAGTTTTAATTTTAATGATAATAAATCTTGGGACTCTCCTTGTTAATTTTTTGTATTTTTTTACAGGTGTATGGAAAAATTTCTTAAAATTTTCACCTAGGTTACTAAGACCACAATATTGTATTATTTCTAATAAATACTAAAAATTAGTTCAAAACATTTTTTATAAGTTAAAGTTTTTAAAAAAAAGAAAATAATAAGTAGTTTTAAACTTATCGACTAAAATCACCACACTTGTAACATTTACAATCAGATGGTTCTCTCAGCTTAACATCCATGGAATTTTCACCTTCATTAGTGAGGCGCACACCATCAGGATCATAACAGTGAGTTAGTGTGATCACTCTTTCTCTTAGGTAACTTTCACGGCAACAGTAACACTCCTAGAAAAATTAAAAAATACAACTTAATAAATCAGAAACAAATACTTGGCAATTTTAGAACCATATTTTCGCGTGAAATTATTTGAAATAATTTCAAATCGTTCTATTTTCACGTCGAAATTAGTTCGTGTAATTTCATTTCAAATAATATTTGGATTTTCTCCAGAGTAAAAATGTTTTTTAAACATTTTAAGAAAATTAAACTTTTTATATAGTATAAAGAACTATTCTGTCTTTGCATAATATAATAAAAGTGAAGATTACTGTAAAATAAATAAATTAATGAAATATTTATTATAAAATTACTTACAATACAGAGAAGGTTTCAAACTCTAAACAAAGGTTCATAAGGTTCCGGTCGAAATTATTTTAATCCAATAAAATAAAATCTTAACAAGACGCCAAAACGAGAACTGAGCTTGGTTGCGTCTCAAAAATGTGGTTTATCATCGAAAAGAGAAGAGAAAATCCAAATATAATATTGTTTAGTTTGTGTAAAGTCTTCACAAATGTCACTTATTAAAAGGATTTCAATACCTTTGCAGGGGGATATTTCGAAATGTATTGACAGTTTATATATCCCAGGTGTTCTTATGGTGGTTTTTGTTACACAACAAAATTACTAAACTTTTAAAAATAAAATAGATTAACTTCTGTTGTAAAACAACTTTAAAAAATAAATAAAGTGACGTCATGAAGTAAAAATAATTTTAAAAGCATATATCAATTTTAGGTGTTCAACCAATTATAAACCGCGGTAATAATTGGTGACAACTTTGATGTATAATGCATTGTTTAAACGTCAACATAACCGATTGGTAAATACCGTTCTAGAATTGGTTCTTCGCCTAAAATTGATGATTCATTTTTATGACTTCATAAACAGTGATCGTAAATGACGAAATCGTGGTTTAATATTATTTTAAAATCTTTTAAAGCGAAAATATGGTTTAGGTAAATTCAGAGGCGTTTTTTGCACTTTTGTTATTCTGATTTTGAATAAATGACGTCTCACCGAATATGAAATGACTTTGTTTTGCATTCTACCATTAGATAGAATTTGATCACATGGGGTTTTGTTTGATGTTTTTGTCAAATATAAAAATTACTTTGACATGTTTGATAAAAATTGGGATTTATGAATTGTTTTACAAGTTTATTTGAAAGTATAGAAGGAACAGTTTAAAATGTAAATTCGGTGCTCTTTGATAAGAAAAAAAATCACAAAAAGTTTAAAGCAAATAAATCGGCATGCTTGTCTTCGCGGCCGCCTTTGCTATATTTCTTTTATGATATGCCGGTTGATGCAGCTGGTCATCGCACTATGGGATAGAAATTAATTTTTTTGGTCAAAATTCTGAAACTTACCAATCTAACTTAAAATGAGGTGCTTTTTACTGAAAAATATTATAAATTATTACAAATGCTTTTGAAACCTAAAACTTATTATATGTTATTATAAATTTACACCCCCCTTAACATTATTATTTTTTATTGTACAAAATAAACTAAAATGTCAGCTTGTTTGGTTAATTCGGTAGTATTCTAATCAGTAATCCGATGATTATTATCTCATATGATATACAGGGTACGACAATAGGTATGATTTTTTTTAAATGGAATACCCTGAATATTATATCACCACCAAAAAATCTTTTAAAATGCTTTAAAAAATACTACATTTGATGTGTCTATCTCAATTAGTTTCGGAAATATGACCATCCAAATCTGAAAAATAATTTTAAATTATTCTTAGAAGCGTAATAGAGATACATCTTCCCAACTTTTTTATTTTTTAACGTATAAAATAAATAAAAAACACTGTTTTGTTGGGTAGATTCTGTAGAATCCATATCTTTCATCAGAATGCTTTTTATCTTTTAGGATATACAGTGTAGGACAAAACATATTAAATTTTAAAATGGAAAACCTTGTAAATTATAAAAAATCTTGTATCTGTCCTTACACTCAGAAGTAGCAAAAGTAGGAAGGCAATTGTAAGTACAAAAACTGATAAAGAAAAAGGTAAAAATCTTTGACAAAAGTAGCGAGACTTCATGAGACTGCATCGGAAACACAACAATAGCTCTTATTATTTAAACTCTTTTACTTTTTTAGTAAACAAGGCTAATAATAAACTAAGTAGATTAAATGTTGTATATTTATGTTTACTTAAAATACATTTTCAAGTTTCTTATTACCCCAATAGAAGTCGTCATATCCTTTTATAATTTTGCGTACATGTAGTTTGGAGTATCTACTTTGAAATACACAGCATGAGCCATTAAAATTTCAAAGTTGCTTTTTGGCCAAAATAATGGATTTCTATCCCATAGTGTATCGGCGCGTCGCTGTAAAGGATAGCGGCGCCTTTGTATAAAATAGTCCGATTGCAGGCGGCCTTTTTTATGTTTTTTGTATTATTTTTAAAGGGTACCGAATTTGCGCTTTTAAAATCAAATCTTTTGTCAAACACCTTTGTCACACAAGAAAACTTGACCATGTGCAATTTTGTTTCATGTGTTTGTTAAATCTAAAAATTGCTTAATATGTTTAATCAAAGACAATTGTAGTTTCACTATGGACTCCCAGAACAATGCTAAATTTTTGGTCATCAGTTTGGACGCTGGCTTGGCTGAATTTATGAAGCGGCAAATTATACGTACTGTTTAAGTGTGTACTCGATGGATACCCGCTTTATAAATTCCACGAAGCGAGCGTCCAAGCTGATGACCAAAAAATTTAGCATTGTTCTGGGTGTCTATAGTTAAACTATAATTGTCTTTGGTTTAATGAAATTTTAGATTGATGATGATAGATAGATAGATAGATAGAATATATTACCTTAAAAATGCACAATAGGTACAAAGGGGTCGTCAATATAAATAAATATAAATATAAATACTATAAAAATATATAGATATACACAAATATACATAGACACATAAATATATAAAATGTAATTGTAAAAACACACAAAAAAAAGAATACAAATGAACAGAAACCTTGGCTATAAATAATTACTATAATTAAAGTTAAAATTTTGTATAAATATATACATATAAAAGAATATTAAAATTGTCAAATCAAAACGCAAGCAAAGTAACAAAGTCTAATGTCGCATATACTCTGCAACCGAGTAAAATGCCTTGTCAATAAGAAATTGCCTAACGGCATTCTTGAATTTACTACCATGCATATTTCTAAAATCTCTTGAAAGCTTGTTGTAGAGGGTAAGACAACCGTAAAAAGGAGAGTTTTCGAAAAAGGCGGTCCTGTGTAAAGGAACATCTATAATAGTCCTGTTTCTAGTGCTGTAATGATTTAACTCTCCGAGTCTCCTAAATAGTCCCATATTAGAATTTACATAAGTCACGCACTTAAAAATAAACACACATGGCAAAGTGTGGATTCTTTCTGGATAAATAAAGGTTTGCAGCTGTCACGCGGTTTAAGATTAAAAATTAACCTCAGTAGTCTTTTTTGCGCCACAAAGACTCTCTCAGATGCATTACTACCTCCCCAGGACACAATATTATTTGAAAGATGGCTGTAAGCCAGTGAATAGTACACAGAGAGCAATCCCGATTCGTCCAGTGTATTTTTTAAGTTAAGGATTGCATAAAACGCCGAATTTAATTTTGCGCAGACATAATCAACGTGATTTTTAAAAGACATTGTGGAGTCAAAACTGTTTGATGGGCATATTTAAAGGTGTGAGGTTTGTGTTGTCAAGTATCTTAGTAGTTTTTTAAATTTTGTCATAAAGTGGATACCAACACGTTCGAGTTAGACAGGTAAAAAAGCGGAACTTTGACAAAACATGATTGGACGTCTGCGGTTGTTGTGCGAACACATTTTTGTTTCTGAAAAAGTAATATTTAGTAATTACAATGCAAGACAAAAATCGTTAATTAATAAAACGTTGTACCTTAAGAAATCCGGTTGGTGTAATAACCGATGGTTGTACTTGACTCTTGCACGATCCTTCGCATTTGTTAACAGCCACTTCACCATTGCAAGTCCTTTGCAGTCTTCCCAATTCGTCAAATTCCTCTAAAAATAATAAATAGTAAATATCCAATGCCATTAAAAATAGAATATAATCGAATGACTTTTAAGTTTTTTATTTAATTTATTAAATTTGAAGGCCCTTTGACGGTTTTATGCAATAAAATAAATATTTTGTTTTGTTTTAATACATATTTTATGATATTACTAAATAAAATACTTTGTTGTTAGTGTTATTCTGTTCTATTCTAAATTTAATTTGGGTTTCATATTAAATGGGCCTTTTAGTTGATTTAAGTCTGCAGCTTTTGGTTTACAAAATTGCCAACGACAAACTTACATTAAAATAGGAATGTTGTTTGACAAAATATTATCATAGATGAATGTGATAAAACTGTCAATTTTCCCTTATTTTTGTACTATGTTTATCTATTTTATATACAGGGTGTTCATTTAAAACTTTCCACTCAAGTTATCTTCGAAACGAGACAGATTTGAGAAAATCGCCGACACACGTGAAGATATTTATTGAGGGGGAACGTTTTTACAAAAATTGGACGGCGCCCCTTTAACCCTTAACCACCAGGGCTACCACCCCAAAATTCTTAAATGAGAAGGCGGGTCGAGTAATACATCATTTTAAATCTCCTGACGAGTACTTTATAACCCTAGAATATGAAATCAATATCTTCACCTATTACAAAATGGCGGTACTTTAAAAATTACCTAAATACCTGATTTGGATGGCCATATTTCCGAAACTAATAAAGTTAGATGTACTTAATGTGGTATTTTCTTAAAGCTCATTTAAAGATCTTTTTAATGGTAAAATAATATACAGGGTTCTTAAATAAAAAAATATGTACTTTTTCTTCTACCCTGTATATTACTACCGGTATCACCATTAAAGAAAAATTACTTTTAAGGAATTATAAAGTGTCTTCCTATATCATATGAAAATTTCTCATTTTACAGTTTCTTTTAAAAGTTTTGCATAATTTATAATGCTTTTTCACTAGATACAATTAGTAAGTTGCTGAGTTGTTACAAAAATTCGAGCATTTTTTTATTTTACTCACCTTTTTGTTATATGTATTTCGGATGGTAACGTCTCACATGATTCTTCCGTTAATTCACTAACACAATATGCATAGGAAACGAACAATGTAAAAACTAGAAACTTTTCAAACGACATCACTATAAAAAAATATTTTCGGTGAAACGAAAGAAAATAAAATATCTCGTATATTACAAGGTAAAAATCTGACGTATCTTTTCAGAAATAAAAAAGTTTTACAGATAATATTTAAATCATTGTTTGTCTTTTCTTAAACCTACTCCCTCTAGTGAACTTCTGTTATTACCAATATTTTATTTGAAGTTTTCCTTTTATACAGCTTCAGTTAAAGTACACTCACCCCTATGGTTATTATGACATTCCCCACTGTGGAGACATGTTTACACTTTTATGCTAAAATCTTTGCAACCTATTTAGAATGTCCTTAAAAAAACATATTTCGTTTAATAAATATGTATATTGTTTGACGATTGATAGATGTTTTAGTTTGGGGTATAAAAATAAATAAATAGTAGATATAATCTCCATTTTGTCTACGGCCGACAGTAAGCTTAGTGCATATAGCTTGGAGCTGAGATATAATGAAAATTCGACATAAGTTTTAGATTTCCATGGGTATCTATAGCCACCGCGGCTTCAAAAAGCTTGGAATTCTTTTCCGAGCCAAAAGTATTTTTCTCCTTCCAATTTATACACTTTGTATGTGTCCCAAATTCGACCCTCTCTGGAATATTGTTCTCATGTCTGGGGAATGGCATCCCCTACAACCCTCAGCATTCTTGATGCCATTTAAAGAAGGGCTGTTCGTCTTATTAATGATCCTTTACTTACTCAAAGACTTCTTTCTCTTGCCCATCGTCGAGCTGTGGGCGATCTATCGCTCTTTTATAGATACTTTCATGGCTTCTGCTCCGACGAATTCTCCAGTATAGTCCCTCCTCTTGCAGTTCCCAACAGAGAAACTCGTGGTGCCGCGCGTATGCATCCCTATACAGTTCAATTGGACAGGCCCCGAACTTCCCATTTCGTTCGATCTTTTATCCCTAGAGTTTCTTGACTATGGAACCTGCTGCCAGCGGAGGTCTTTCCTTCCCCCCCAAATCTTCAAGTTTTTAAGTCCCGTGTTAACAAACTTTCTCTTACCCTGCTTAAGACACCCACGGTACGTTAGTATTTAGGCTTTCAGCCTTCGTGGATTGTCCAAAGATAAAAAAATATATGTCCAAAACTATATTTCTTAAAGCTCTTTGAAATACTTTTTTAGGGTTGATATAATACACACGGGTGTTTTCATTTTAACAAATACTAGTTTACTGTGAAACTCCTGAGGATGGCCATATCTCCACAACTATTAATAATAGGATATATCTTTATTATTGAATATATGATGTCGTGTAAAATGTAAAGTAGTAGATTTTTTTCCGCTGATTGACATGCTGCCAACAGAAAAACAATTGAACATCAGGTTTTTGATTTATTGCAAAAAATGTACTGTTTCTAAATAGGAACACCATTTATATTATATCGCCATTTGAAAGATCCATCAAATAGATTTCAAAAAAAAGTCCACATGTGATATATGCAATTTTTAATAGGTTCGGAATTATGGCCCATTTTGTTTTATATCACCTTTCGAAAGATCTATCAAAGAGCTTTTAAAAAAAGTTTTCATGTGATATATTCAAGTTTTTAGCAGTTTCGGAAATATGACCATCCTCAGGAATTTAATAGTAAACTGGTATTTTTGTAATAAAACACTCTGTGTAAGGCATCATTATTAAATAGATTTATTAAAAATATATTAAAGAGTTTTTAAAAATACTCATTATTTGACAGGTTTAGCCCTATAATTTTGGAAGGCCATTCAAACCTATAGAAAATAGTAAAAATAATGGTAATTTTAAGACACTAAATCCTTTAAAGGTACAGGGTGAGTCATCTATACTTGAGATGAAAACGGTAAAAATTGTATTCTTTTTAAGATAAAAAGCGCATACTTAAAATATTTGGTGTAAAATAGGTTCCTTGTGTATATGAATTGAAAATGTTTAATGAATATTTTTTATTACATACTTTGGGTTCACACAAAACTGCTTGATCTCGGTTATTTATAAATTATACCTGTTATTAGTTTGGGAAAGTTATAAACAATTGAAAATCGGAATTTTATCTTTGATCATTTATCGAGTTAAAGAGCCATGAAAGAAAATGGCTTCTCATTTCCTATCTTTAACTTTTAAGGGGCTTTCTAATGGTAGCAAAAAGTGAAGGCTTCAACCAAAGGTTAAAGATTCAATTTTTCAATCTTTCAATTGACTATTTGTCAGTTGAGATAGTGGCCCTTAAAAGCAAGATAGGAAAGCGTGAAAGCCATTTTATTGCATCTTGAACTGTTTTTGCTCAAGTAAATGGTCAATGATAAAAATTCCGATTTTCAATTGTTTATAACCCAAACTAACTTTAGTAGGAATAGATGCTATTTAATGTTGATGTAATATACAGGGTGTTTTATTTTAAAAAATGTCAGTTTAATATCCAATTTCTGAGGATGTCCATATTTAACTAGTAAGAATTGGATATATCACATGTGGACTTTTTTAAAGTTCTTTGATAGATCTTTCAAATGGTGATATAAAACAAAATGAGCCATAATTCACGAACTATTAAAAACTGTATATATCACATGTGGACTTTTTTTTAAAAGCTAATATTCATGGTGTTCCATTAGATAAAAGTAATTTTTTTGTAATAAAACAAAAACCCGATAATTAATTGTTGTTTCTGTTGGCAGCACCGGAAAAAAATACTACTTTCGGCCATGTTGTTCAGTGCCGGAGATATACAGTTTATTGTATTAGTAGAACAACCGTTTACACAACAGTTTTTAATTATTATTAAGTTGTAAATTCTTTTACTTTAAATAAAAAACATTTAGAATTACATCTCTCAACAAATATCACTTCGAAAACAATGCAAAATGAAATGCGCAAATTCTAGACGCCACTGGATTGATCATCAGCTTTGATTTTACCCAGTCTTGCCAACTTTTCTCCGTGGAGTGCCCTTCCTTGCGTCCCCGACCTCGAACCGCCTAAAAGTTGAGGAGATATGTCGCAACCTTATAAATATAAACTAACCTTGCTACAACTTCACTTATCTTCAATAATAAACAAGTTAAGAATTATTGATCATCCTGTAGCTCGAAAACACAATCGTCATTTGTTTTTACTCATCTTTATTTTTAAAATGCGGTAAAAGTGCTACTAGTTTGCCAATTTAAACAATATTGTATTTTGACAAATAACAAAGTTACTAATGGTGAACCTCTAATTTTGATGACCCTGTATATATTTTTTAAATTTAATACCAAGCTAACACACTGGAATAGTTATATTGACTATGTAAGAGCTCTAATAGTAGCAACTTGTACTCTTAAAGATGATGTAAATTTTGGAAAAATAACTCTATATTTTTTAGGTTAATTTACTTCTGAAGCATTTAGAAATTCTTCAACAAGATGTCTGATACGTCAGATGATATTCAGTCGGACAGACAGAATGATAAAGATGACAGTATTTGCCGAGACTTCATCAGAGGTATTTGCGACCGAAAGTTTTGCAAGTACAAGCACGAAAATGAAATTCGGCCGTTAAATTTCTGTCACGATTTTCAGAATAACATATGTCCAAGACTTAACTGCAAGTAAGTGTATTTTGTTTAAATTACGAAATTTTATTTAAAATTAAATACATATTTTGGCTCCAAAATTATTTCCTTTTAAGAGTTCTTTAAAGAGTTTGTTACGACGTATAGTATTATTACACTTTTTAATTATTACTAGACATTTTTGCACCTCTTAAAATAACGCGTTTTTGGCCTCCTTATGGTAATCGTTATTAAACATAACGATTACGGCAGCAGTTTTAGACAGAGATTTTGCAGCCTCTTTTAAGAAATATATCTTGCGTCTGCGCTTTCGACACATAACCTTATTTTTGCCTGTGGTTCACCCATTTTAAAGTTAACGAAAAATCAGTATTTACTTTTATTCTTCATAAGATATAAATTGATATTTAAATATATGCAAACACTTCTGTTGATTTCGTTTTTAAAGTAGATGCAACAATATAAGCAAAACAAAAAAGTAAGGTTAGGTTTGGTAATAGAATAAAAAGCAAGTGTGCCAGATTGTAATATCTAAATTAATTACTGATTTAGAATATCTGTAAAAGTGCAAGTCCGTTTTAATTTCTTAACACTATTTGATTTTTATTACTGCTATAGATTTTTCACTAATTAGAGCCTATGTATAAATGATATATTAATTAATACAGCATTAAAATTTTAACCTTTTAAATAATTGATATTAAAATTTCTACAATCCGGCAACCACGCAGTTTAACAATAACGATAACGATAACGATAAGCTCTTCGGTATTCATCCGTAATTAAAGGAGTCCGGTATGGTTAATAACGATAACGGATCATGTTTGCGTTACTGCGCAATCTCAGAATAACGTTAACCACAACGGAATTGCAAAATAAGGGGTGCAAAATGTCTCTATTGTTATGACGTATAATATTATTACACTTTTTAATTATTATTAACCCTTAAGTAGGCGCGTGCCTTTTGATTACGTAAGTAGGAGTATAGGGGTCAAATATACTCCCAACTGTAAACATCCAATTATCACTTTTTCTTTGATCAAGGCCGTATTAACTGTTTGAGGCGCCCTAGGCTGGAATTCCCGGAGCGCCTATTTTCCACCAAGAAAATTTTTGAAGAGCAAAAAAAAAAGGTCCTTTCCTCTGTAGCGCCTATTTTAAGTGCCAGGTGCCTTACTTCACCACCAAATAAAGTTTGATGACAAAAAAAGGTCATTCCCTCCTTTTATACCAGCAGCGCCTATTTTATTCTAAAGCACCTTATTCACAGAGAAATTAGTCACCAAAAATGCCCACCCGACCTAACCTTTTTAAAAACTTTCCATGTCTAGCGCCTATTACTCCCCTGTCTGGCGCCTATTTCTTCATGGCGCCCTAGGCTGTAGCCTAGTCTGCCTGGTGAATACGGCACTGCCTTTGATTTTTTTTAGCTGCTAATGTATATTTTCAGTTTGAAGCATTTTCTCTCAATGTATGAATAATTTAATAAAAAAGTTGCCAGGAAAAAAAAGTTGTATTAAAAGATTTAAATGTAATTTTAATTGAAGTCACTCTTTATTTTTTAAAAGCTGATTATGGGGCGGCAATACGAGAGAGGCAAAAAGCTGAATTTTATTATTTATAAGTACACTTCATACTTTGCCCAAGTTATCATAAATAATTAAAATAAATTATATGAGCCCAAAAATGGCTATCGTAGAAGACCCGTTTATTAAAATTTAAAAAAAAATGGTTAATATTTTTGACTTCTAACAGAATTTTCACATTTGGCATGAAAAACATAATATGAAATCAAAAAAGCGTAATTCTTTTTGAGAAATAATACTTAAAAATTCATAATACCAGATCCTTCTTCCCTTCTTGTTGTCTTGGAGCTAAGCACTGTTCACAAATTGTTTTCATATGATGTGTGCACATTGGCTGATTATACTTTACACAAATTTTGTGTCTTTTTGTTGTGGACAAATAATACATTTTGCTCGAAACTGTAACGTTACAAGGCGCGTGGAAGTATTCAATTTTAAGATATGTTTAGTTACATGGTGTATTTTACCTCTCAAGAACGGTAGGCAACATTTTTGTTGACAAGTTCGTAGCGTTATATATTTTTTTTTTGATTTGATACATCGCACCAAGCGAATAAAGTGAGAAGAGTATAAAACGAACAGGTGAAATGTCTAACCAAATTTTGGCAGAAGCAACGAGAAAAAAACCAGCTGCCCGGCATGCCGCCGATTGTAATCAGTTCAAGAAAGCAAGCCCGTGCCGACGGTTTACATTGCAAGTTCAGACATGTCACCAAAGAACAGGAGGAACAGGACATCCTGGAGCTAATTCAGAATAATATTCAGAGGGGCGCAGGAAATAGTACTTGCACGAATCTCATTTTGCTGCTGGCATAGGATCTCTTAATGGTAAGTTTCAATTGAGTGTCCTAACTGTTTGAAGGTGAAGTTTAAAATATCTATATTATATTAGTGTGCTCTTAAACAAATAACAGATGCAACTGGGTAGACGTTAGCGGTGGGCCTAACAGTGATTTTTTGATATCGGTGATCCCTGCTACTGCTATCTAAAAGTAGCTGCTGCTGAAAACTGTGATATTATCACTCTTTACGGAAACATGCTAAATTCTTATAAATAAAGTCATAGTTAACCTTGTTAAAATTGAATGAGGAGAAAATATTATATCATTTTAAATACGTTCTGTCATTTAATATACATATAATTTAATTATTGATTTGCATGAGCATATAAGTAAATGTATATAAAAAAACGGACATTACACGAAGTATATTAAATATCTTAATTTTTTTATAAACATTTATATCTTTGATCATATTTTTAGGCAACCCATTCGCGATAGATTTATTACCAAATCAAATTGATAAAAAAAATAGTTTTCATCTGGTAAGCAAAGCTAATTCGCATCCTGTTTCACTAACGTAAACATGCATAATCACCATAAACATAAACGAAAGAAGTTAGAATCACTGATTCGCAATCACAATTACCGTCCAGCGATTGCAGTCGCCGTTTAATGTTGTGGTTACGGGCCAAGATCGTTTGACTAGGTAAGGTTGCCTCATTACGTCACATATGTACCGCACTGCTGGTTCCTTGGCACAACAAGGATGTCTAGACGGATAATACTATGAGGGCGAAAGAGCGCGATATACAAATATTTAAAAATCAGCTAGAATAATCATTGTTAAATAATTTATTAATAGGAAATAAAAAAGTACGGGAACAACTGGAATTAACAGTATTTAAAAGTATTTCTTTAATATTGATAAAAAACACAAACTACACTGTTAAAGAAACTTCATTAAATAATGAGCAAAATACACTATGACGTATGGTCCGCCATGTTGCAAGGTTTACAGAGGCAACCTTACCTGAGTTAAACGATCTTGGTTACGGGCAGCGCCACATCTGCGAACTGCGAATATTAAAGAGTGATTTTTTCACTGCTATCGCCAGGCGCATGTAGCAGCTACCAAAATGATTTGTTAATAACCGGTGATTGGTAGCAGCGACTGCAATCGCAGCCACACCTCTAGTACACGTGTAGTATATAATGTTACAAACCTAATATTATAGAAGTATCATTTTGGGTATTCAAGCCTGTAGTGATGATGTGCTATTATACTATTGGATCGCTGGTTAAAAGAGCTTCTAGACAGATATTCAGAACATTTTGCAAATTTTACAAAAATATTATTTGCTGGGATAATTCATATTTTGTTATCTGCAGCCGTACAGGAACATACAGTTACACGGACTATTTTTCGTGCAGTAGCTCAACTTTTATGTAGACAGACAGTTTATTGCTATTTTAATCTTAGAAGGCAACTTTGAATTTATAACAGTTTTGTGTTTTTGTATTGCAAAAATCGCTGATTGACACTTTAGTGTCAGATTTGTAAAACACTGAAACAGTTTTATGGAATAAAAATATTGTGAACACCTAGTATAAAAAAAGTATACATTTTGAGAATTTTATAAAAAATATACATTTTGAGAATTTAAAATAAGTATACATTTTAATTGGGTTACATTGGGAATTTTGCTAAATAAAGATAGGCGTGAGGTGTCAATGTTTTAAAACTGTAAATTAAACAATTTTCTAGGTTGCTCTTTTAATAATAAAAACATTAAACAAGGTGGGTCGCGTAGAACTGAAAAACAAACACTGACAAATTTATTATTTATAAGAGAACACAATTTTGAAAAGGAGATGGTAGAAGAAGAAAGATAGTAGAAGAAGTGAGATAGTAGAAGTAGTAAGGGTGGTAGAGGTGAAGTCAAGTAAAAAGTTAAAGGTTTAGTTAAGCCCACGTACGGGCTACCCCTAGTGGGGGTATGCCCGTAATAAAATAAGATAAGTTTGTTTTTAAAAATGCAAAGTAAGTTTTTTCGTCCACCGGTTTTATGGCCCAAGAAGATAATTCCATATGGTATGCAAAGTTAGTTTTTAGGGTCCACCGGTCTTATGGCCGAAGAAGATAGTTCCATATGGTATATTTGTCCAAGTGACGTCAAATATCCCCTATGTATTCCTAAGTTAAAAAAAAAGAAAAAGCCACGCGGTCATAAGTTTTGTCTCACTTTCAAATTTTTCCCCTCTTTGTTGCTCGCACACTATTTAAACGACGCGATTAGAAAAAAATAGTTGATTGCCATCTTTATTTCTATGACGCCTCTAGCTTAATTTATGGTCACATCTACCGTGGAAATGCAAAAGAGTCTATTCGCAAAAATACAGTTTTGAAAAAATCAACATTTTTTATTTTTATCCATTTTGATAATAGACTGTTTTGTCAACGTCCTAACTTTAATTCCCCCTCCTCCTCCCCCAGAAACACCGTTTACATATCAAACTATAAAACACTTTTTGTACATTAAACAATGTAAAAACAGGAAATTACCAATTTTGATAGATAGACATGGGGCACTATTAACTTTTTTTTATAAATGGAAAGGGTGGTTACGTAAGACCTCGTTTTCTCAACATCGCTTTGTTTCTGAAACTCAACTAAACCATTCTAAAAACTTTCTTTAGCTTAAATTACAAATTCATATTCGTATTCATATTTTATTCACATTTACATTATACAGTGTGATGTTTTTAAAATTCATTTCCCCCTTATCTTTAGAATGAGAGAAGATATGGAGATCTGGTAAAATTTAGGTACAAAGGTATCACTGAAACTATAGTTTGGCAGAAACTTATTGTGCGGGAAATCATGTAGCACTTTATTTTAAAGGCCCCTATGATTTCCTAATCAATAACACTTTATTGTAAAAATCGCCCGAGCTTTTTAGGACTTACAAGCCAATGCCCTTAATCTTGCCCCATTCAAAACATTAAGGGGGAGGACTTTTAAAAACCTGTGTGTATATCTTGTGCAGCACTAGATTTTAACGCCCTTAAATGGATTCAGTTGCGTCTATTATTAACCCAAATATCGAACCTATTATGTATACATAATATTTAAAATGAGTTTTCTAACTGGAAGATTTTTTTATTTTATTTATTTGTTGGCATAACAGTATGTTGCATTTTTAACTTTTGCCATATACAACTAGATGGCACACTTTTACCTACCACCTCTCGATGCTATGACTGGTTGTTTTTGGATTTCTTGGTGAGATGGCACCGGTGTCTGTATTTATTAGTTCTGGGATACAGAAAGAATATTTACAGTCAATCGGGGCATCATCAAGGAGTGATCTATCGACCTGAAGCGGCTATGACAAGTCTTAACCAAGACGAAAAACGTGTCGCCGTCTTGGTCGGGCCCGGGGTATTCCATTTTCTTTTGGAGACTCCGTAATTTTTAAACAACCAACCATAGTAGCCGAATTCTTACAGGTTATTATTTATTTATTTATTTTTACAGTCATTAATGAGCCATATGCCCAAAGAACTTTACCTTTTATTAATGTATTTAAAAATATATACATATTTATAGGTGTACACCGACGAGCTGGTGTTAGTTACGATGATTACCAGGACAGCGGTCTTCCATTAGCTAAAAGACGATTTGCAGTAGCTGAAGAAATTTTAAATAGGGAGCTTCAGCTGGAAGCGGACAGGACCCGGCCAGTATTTAAGGGTTATTTTGCTGGAAATCCTCCCCCGGCGTACTTAACCACGTGGACGCAAGGTAAATTATTATTATTATTTTTTAATTTTCACTTCTTTTTTTTTTAGTAAAAGTTCTTTGTAGTAACTTGAATTGGAGGACTTATTGTAAAAACACGATAAGCCACAATCACAAAATACGGAATTATTAAGTTTTTAGGTTACTAAAAAAAAATATATATGGTAAGGGAAAGTAGGGTAAAGGTGCGCGTCGGGTAATGGTGCGCATCGCAGAATACACACATTGCGGGGGTAAAACAGACAACCCTGTCAATGCAGCACGACTGGAACGGTCAACACTTTACTCTTAAGCAAAATTTACATATTTGGCCATACCTCGTAGATGACTGACACAATTTAATATCTGATGATTGTATTTCGGGTTTTGGACCATGCAGAACTTCTTATAATGAATAACTTTCTTCGTTAAAATAATAATAAGTTTCCCATATAATGCCACCTTACCTAGACACACTGTATGTATATCTTTGGCTTGTTTTTCAACTTTATGTAAACAGTATTTAGTAAATTAGCTTTACAAGCAGTTAAAAATAACTCAACTTTGAGAACACTCTGTTTCTCTTCTGTGTCTTAAAATCCCTTTATTTTTAATAAAATTTTGTATATAATATTATGACTAAACAAATGTTTTTACTGCATTAATAAGTGCTTAATTTGATGATTTTCAGGTACAAGATTTAACTGCCACCAATGAATTCCTTTGGATCAAAACGCCAACTTACGTGTATCAAGCAAACAAAATACAGTTACTATGCCGGCCGTAACGTTGACAAGTACCAATACTCAACCGCAAATGATCAGAACGGTAACAGCCAGTGTTGCCACAGTACCAGTAAGTTTGGCAACAGTGACTAATTGCAATCCATCGATCGCGGGTTGTCCTACTGTCAGTATTGCATCTCCTGCGCAAATTTTGGCTCCGAGTCAGCAAATATTAGGTAAGTAGTAGTCTTCTATGTCATTAATTTAAATTTCAAAACTAGTTTACTACAAAATATTATATTGGGTATTTTTTTCAGTAACAACGAACCCTGCTCAGCAACTAGCATTAGCAACATCGACTCAACAGCTAACCTCCCAGGCTCAGCATATGGCCAACCAACACATGGCCAATCAACAGTTAGCCTTAGCTAATGCGTCACAACAGTTGACAAATCAATCGCAACAATTAGCACTTGCCAGCAATCCACAGACCCATCAACAGCTAAACCAGCAATTGACTTCACAAGCTCAACAGCTAGCTAATCAACAGTTAACTTCACAAGCTCAACAGCTAGCTAATCAACAGTTAACTTCACAAGCTCAACAGTTGGCGCTGGCAAATACAACACAGCAGCTTACATCACAGGCGCAGCAGCTGGCTCTAGCTAGCACGACGCAGCAGTTGACTAGTCAAGCACAGCAATTAGCTTTGGCTAGCGCGCCTCAGCAGCTTACTTCTCAAGCGCAGCAACTGGCACTGGCCAGTACCACCCAACAGCTTGCTGTAGCTAGTGTGCCGCCTCAACAACTTACTCTAGCCAACACCAGCCAGCAGCTTCTTGCCGCGCAGCAAAATCTCGCAGCTTCGACGCAGCAAATGGAGCAGTTACATAGGAATAATCAGATTACTGCGGCGATTAATACGTCGCAAACTATCGCAATGTCTAATGCCTCCCAACCGATGGTGTCGTATCCCATTATGACGCAAAGTTTAAACCACCCTTTAGCGCATTAGCAAAGAATTGTGTTGTTGTTGGGCGAATAGAGACCCTTTAATTTAAATTATGAAAAGTGGGTACTTTTGTGTAACTGGATGTGATTTTTTTAGTTTTAATAACGCTGAAGTAGTTTTGACATAGTGAACTTAAGTCAGTGTTAGTTTCGAGAAAATATTGTTAATTATCTTTCATTAAGTAGTGGCAGGGTTATCAGTAAGATGTGAAATGTTTCTTGATGCTCTATTAGCATTACCGTATTATTCTAAAAATGTATACGGGTTTTGTAAGGTTTGATGAACGACAAATGAACTGAGTTTATTTATGTCAAAAAGATATCCGATATAAGCATCAATATGTTGAAGTCGTGTGTTAAAATAAAGGCTTGAAGAAATTCATCTTCGGCAATTTGTTTACAAAATAAATTAAATAAAACATTTTTAACTTGGCCTTATAATTGGTTGTGTCGAATCCATTTGACCTTAAATGGCACATTTATTTTTCAACTGTGTATGTAAGGACAATTGTTTGGTTTTTATTGTCCAGGGCATTCTAAATTAAAGCGCCTAAGTATAGTATAATATGTAGGATTTTATTTATTTTGAATATTTAAAGACTTTGAAGTATGCTTATAAAATTTGGCGAATCGGTTTGTAAATATTATATGAATAAAGTTATTTATGTGGATTTTGTTTATTTTGTTGTTGTAGGATTAAAAATAAACTGGAAGAAATTTTACATAAATTACTATTATGTAACAAGGGCATAAAGTGATACTTTTTTACGAATGGAAAGTTTGACAGCACGAGCCGTAGGCATGTGCGGCAATCCCATGAGTAAAACAAGACACTTTATGCATGTGTTGCATACTATGTTTTTTCCACGACCGTATAAAAATTCCGAAAATACCATTTTATACATGTTTTATTTTTGTAAAATTATTAATTTTAATTTTTGCAGCACAGCCATTATATTGCAACAAAAAATCATGGCCTCCTTATTTTTAAAAGACATTTATCCTCTTTATAACTATGCATTTATTATTTAATTTTAGAAAATTGTGTGTACTTTTTGTAGAAATATTACTATTAATTTTCAATTATTTCTTTTAACTTGCAAACTGTCAAATTTTAAAACTAGTGACACATGAACTAAAAAAATATATATATGACGAAATCAAAGGTAACTTGACGTAACGTTTGGTTCAGTCGATGTCGCTTTTACTGTTATATTGCATAAATTGATATTTAAATATATTGTAGTAGGCATTGAAACGAAACACTAATTCAACGTGTGAAAAAGAGCTTCAAAGTGTTAAAAAAGTTACTTTTTTAACACTTATTATGAGTGCACTAGAATGGAGTACTTTATCTTCATGTTAACGATTAAAAAACAATTTTTTTTAACGGTTTGTTATTCTTAACCTATAACGTATAAGCTTGGGAATTTATTGCTAAGAGAAAACAGGGACTAAACGTGAAAAAAAAGGTTAGTAAAAATGTTTAATGATTTTTTAAATTAAATAAATAATAGTTTTAAATAAATAATAGTTTAAAAAAACTAAAAAAACACGCTTTTATATGCAACCGAACATAATAGCAGAATAACCGTTCACTCCAGAGTAAGTGTAAGCTGATGGGGTGCATGTTACTACTTTTTCATAACTTTTCCCTCGTAGATATTACTAATGAGGGAAGTTATGAACATATGCAATATATGCAAGCTCCCCACGCCTTTATACTCTGAAGTGAATCTATTGCTTTGTTATTGTCTTAAATTTTATTATAATTCTATTTTGAGGGTATATAACATTATGATTCATTGTTTGACCTCTCTCTATGTCACTGTAATACAAACTCTTTGTAACAGAAAAGATTATTTTCCAATTTTTAGTTCGGTTGCATATAAAAGCGCGTTTTTTTAGTTTTTTAAACTATTATTTATTTTTCAATTTTTAGTTCGATATATCAATTACTGAACAGGGGCTTAATTTTTGACTTTCCCTGTATTTTTCAAAATCCAAGATAGCACTTTGGCGTAACTTTTTATGCTCTTTTTGAAAATAGTACTTCGAAAAAATGGACTCCGAAACAAAAAGAGTTACGGCATGCAACTTTGTTTTTTTAAATGGAATGCCCCACTTTTTATTTCATATTTGAAAAGAGGCTATCTTTTTACGTGAAAGCTGCTATATATTTTATTTATTTATCTTATTTAAATATGCTATTTTTCTTAAAAAGAAATGATCAAATTTGGTTTCGCGCCAAAATAATACTAAATTATCACCTGTGTAGGTACCTTACACCTGTATAACCTGTGTGGGTATTTGTCACTGTCTAGCTACTATTTATTATTTGTTTGTAAATAAAATTACTCAAAATGAAATACTCATTAGAGGACCGTCTACAAATTATTACCCTATTTTACAAATGCCAAGAGAACGCCAGAGAGACTAAACGTAGATATTTTGCTGCCGTCCAAAGAAACATATCAATAAACACAATTTTAAGAATAAAAAAATTATTTGAAGAGACAAAATCGTTACAGGACAAGAAAAAAACTATGCCAAGACGAAGATTACGGGAAAATTCTATTATAAATTATTTTACTAATAGCCCTAATAATTCGATTTCCGACGCAGTTCGAGATGTTCAGTATGGTTTTACAAGAAGAAATGTTAGCTACGGAACAGTCCATAGAACATTAATAAAAATAAGATGTTCCCATTTCGCATCCTTCCCGTTCAAAAAATATCACCGCAGCAAAAAGAATCTCGATTTAGATTTGTTGCAGAAATTCTAATTAGAGAGCAAGATCATGACCCAGACCTTTTAAAAAAATTTATGGACGGATGAAGCTTGTTTTACAACTTCTGGCATGTTTAACCGCCATAATAAACATCACTGGGCAACTCAAAATCCTAGAAAATTTTTGGAAATAAAAAGCAAGGTAGAACTTCCATTAATGTTTGGTGCGGAATGTTAAATACCAAAATTTTGGGTCCAATATTTTATCACGGAACGTTAACTGGTCAAAGGTACCATAATTTTTTGGAAAACGAAATCGAAAATCTTTAGAAGAACTGCCTCTGGAAACCTACCGTTCAATCATTTGGCAACAGGACGGAGCACCTCCCCACACTACCCAGGCTGTTGTTAATTTTTTAAATGAGCGGTATACTGAATGGATTGGACGAAATGGAACAGTTGCTTGGCCACCAAATAGTCCAGAGCTTTCACTTTTGGACTCATTTCTTTGGGGTCACCTTAAAAATGTAGCCTACCACCAAAGAAACGAAAATATTGAAGAAATAAGAGACAAAATTGTAAACGAAGTTCGTAGATTAAATGATGAAAACCATATTTTAGCGGCCAGTTTAGAACGACTTCAGAGAGCGTATCAATGTTGTTTTGAAAATAATGGGGGACACATTCAACATTTAAGTTATTAGTGACCAGTATGAAGCCCAATTATTGACATTTATTTTATTAAACTTCTTTTTGTTAAATAGCCAATTTGTTGTCGGTTTAAAATTATATATAAATCGAGATTCTTGAGACTTCTGTTTTGTTGTATTTTTTGTATAATTTAGTGTAAATAATCATTTTTAAACGTTTTAATAAATATTTCCCTTTAATAAATACTTTAATTTAATTACTTGACTTTTCTTTCTGAAACATAACTGGTATGACACTAACAGATATTCAGCAGGTGTAGGTTTTACCTAGTAGGTAGGTAATTTTTACCTTATATCGGCGGGAAAAAATTTGGAAATACGATAATTTCTTCTGAAAAATAAACATATTTAAATAAGATAAATAAATAAAATATATAGCAGCTTTTACGTAAAAAGATAGCCTCTTTTCAAATATGAAATAAAAAGTGGGGCATTCCATTTAAAAACAAAGTTGCATGCCGTAACTCTTTTGTTTCGGAGTCCATTTTTTTTCGAAGTACTATTTTCAAAAAGAGCATAAAAAGTTACGCCAAACTGCTATCTTGGATTTTTTGAAAAATACAGGGAAAGTTAAAATTAAGCCCCTGTTCAGTCCTTGTTGGACTATAAAGAATTTATTTATCCTGGCGATCCTAATCCAGGATAACGAGGATACTGTTTGCAGATTGCACGTCAGTGGGTCCTTGGTACGTGTGCAGGCTTCAAAGAAATGAATCGCTGGAAGCTGGTGACGTTAAGCCTAAAGATTCCGTTACATGCAGCCATACGCTTCAACCAAGCTAATAAAAGCGTGTTAAAATAACGCGAATTATGAAGACAAATAATAGCATGAAGTAATAGAACAGTCTTCTTCTCAGTTCTGATTTTTATTTTTACGCGATCACAATTAGGGCTGATAGTGATTTTATTGCTAATACAAAGAATAGGTGAGTACTTTATTTTTTGAAATCAATCAATCATTATTTGTCCTTTTTTGTTTAACTTTAAATAATTCGTTATCTCCGTAACTACAAATATTTTACTAATTTTTTTTTTTTTCAGTTTTCGGTCATTGTTTGTCTTTAGCAATAATTTCCCAAGTTATGCGTATAGGTTAGAATCGCCCTGCATAACAAAACTAACAAGAAAACTTTTACTACGCTACTCTTATTTTCAAAATCTACCATTTTTCGTTATCAGTATCAAGGTTAGTTTATATTTATAAGGTTGCGGCATATCCTCAACTTTTAGGCGGTTCGAGTCGAGGGACACCAAAGAAGGACACTCCACGGAGTAAGTTGCCAAGACTGGGTAAAATCAAAGCTGATGATCAATCCAGTGGCGTCTAGAATTTGCGCATTTCATTTTGCATTGTTTTGGAAGTGATATTTGTTGAAGATGTAATTCAAATGTTTTTATTTAAAGTAAAAGAATTTACAACTAAATATCAATTAAAAACTGTTGTGTAAACGGTTGTTCTACTATTACAATAAACTGTATATCTCCGGCACTGAACAACATGGCCGAAAAAATGGGAGAATGTGACGTCATAACACGTCAAAGCAATATGGCCGAATATCGTGACCATGCCATAGACGACTTTGATCAGTATTTTTTAATATACCACTAAGAAAATTAATAAAATGTTGAACCTTATGTCTTTATTGTCAATAAAATTAAACATAATAATTAACATAATACAATATAAATCTACAAATATTTTATTGTTATAAATGCTTTTATACGAAATTCATCTCCAAAAAAACCTGTGTTCTTTCTCATAAACCGCTCATTGACTATGACGATCATTTTTATTATTATTAAGATTAATACATAAGTAACAGGTCAGGAATTATGCAAAAATAAGACATTTCTTTCCCAAATGTGTAACAAGTTGTAAACATAGCTTTTAGCTCAATGAAATTACCCTTTAGCCCTATTTTTTTTAAACAGTTATAATCGACTTTTTCTCTACTTTTACCGAGAAAATAGTTTAAAAATATTCAGTTTAAAAAAAATCTTATGTATAGAAATACAGGGTGTTTCCAAACAAAGTCTATAAAGATCATACATATGACATTAGACAGGTCAATAATAATAATAATAATAAAACTAACATAAATTAAATGTAAAATAAATATATAAAATGTATAAAACAACCAATACAATGAAACTAACATGTTCCAATATTTATTAAAGGGGACATCAGACAGGTAATAATAATAAAATTAACATAGATCAAATGTAAAATTAAAAAAAAAAGAAAAATGCACAAAACAAGCAACACAATGAAACTGACATGTTAAAATATTTATTAAGTCCTAATTTCCAAAAATTCCGCAAAACTATAAAATACATTGGTGGTTAAAAATTCCTTCAGTCTGTTCCTAAAGGTTCCCAAAGTCCTTGATTCTTTAATGTAATCCGGCATTTTGTTATAGATCTTAATGCAGGCATAATGGGGTGACTTTTCAAAGGTGGTCGTTCTGTGTTTAGGAATTACTAGGGCCGATGCATTCCTAGTTGGGTAGTTATGGTTATGCAGGTTCTTCCTAAATACATCCTTATTCTTATACACATAGAGTGCACATTTCAGGATGTAAATAGATGTTACTGTAAGTATCTTGTGCTTTCTTAATGTTTCCCTACATGATTCCAATGGTTTTAACCCGAACATTAGTCTAACTATTCGCTTCTGCGATATAAGGACCCGATTGATGTTTGTAGCTTGGCCCCACAGCATAACATTGTAAGACAGGAAGTGATATGCCAGTGCATAGTACCCAGTTAGCAGTGTGTTAATAGGAACTGTCTGTTTAAGTTTTAGCAAAGCATAATATGCTCTGCTAAGTCCAGAGCAGATGTGGTCCAGTTGGGGTTCCCAGCTGGTTCTGGAATCCAAATATGTCCCCAAAAACTTTACAGATGTAGCACTGTCGTTGATGTTTGCTCTTGGAGTATTGCTATAAAAATGGACTGTCATTGTTTTTTCCTCGTTCAACATCAGTCTGTTGGATGAGCACCACTGCTTCATACTCTGACATACTAAAGTAATCTTTTGGTTAAGATCTTCTCCATTTATTGCTGATATTCCAACAGTTGTATCGTCGGCGAACTTGATGGTTGTGCCTGGTAGTTTAAGATCATTGACAAATAGTATGAATATTAGTGGTGCTAGTATCGAGCCCTGAGGTGCACCTATGTTGACCTCATATTGTTCTGATTGAGCATTGTTAAGCTGTACTAGGATTTTTCTTTCTTGTAAAAAGGATATTATAAGAGAGAGTGCTTTTCCCCTTATTCCCAAACTGTAAAGTTTTTCCTGGACGAAACTAGGGTTAAGGGTATCAAAGGCTCGTGACAAATCAAAAAACAGGCAGGCAACTGCCTTACCCTGCTCGAGCTCCTGGTGTATGAATTGAACCATTTCAATACCTGCCGTCTCGGTTGACCTGTCATGGGTGAAACCATGCTGACTGTTGCAAAAAAGCTTGTATTTATTAAGAAAGTCCACCAGTCTATTATACAGAAACCTTTCAAAGACTTTGGAAAAGATACATTGGATCGTTATAGCTCTATAGTTCTCCATCTTTTTCCGATCACCCTTCTTAAAAACTGGAACCACTTTTCCTAATTTTAGAGCTGAAGGAAATACCCCTGTTTCAATTGCTGTGTTAATTAGTATCTGTAAGGGTTTGGCTATTTCATTCGTTAAAACCTTAAGCACCTTTGTTTGAATACCGTCGGTACCCACTGACTTTTTGTTTTTTATCTGGGATACAATACTCTGGATCTCTACATCGGTAGCTGGCTCTAGGTATATTGAGTTTGGCTGGTAATCAGCAACTGTGGGTGCTTGGGAAGTTATGTTTCCAAAGTGGTTTTTAATTTGTCTTCTGCCATAGATGCAAAGTACTTTCCAAATTCATCGGCTACACTTTTTTGATTGCTTATTTCTCCGTTGTTTGTTGCTAGGTTTATTGAGTTATTTTGCTTTTTCTTCCGAGTTCTCCATTTATTATGTCCCATATTTGTTTTGATTTATTTGGTGCGTTTTCAATTCGGTTCTGGTTGCATTTTATTTTACCCATAGTGATCTTTTTTCGGTACTTTTTCTTTTCTTCTCTATATTGGTTCCATAGGTGCTCATTATTGGCTTGTAGTGCTAACATATATAGATCATGAAGGTCGTCTTTATCTTTTTTAAGTCTGCGGTATACCAGTTGTTGTGCTTGGCCATTGTTTTGATATTTTTCCACGGACAAGTAGTATTGTAGTGCCAAGTAAATGTCTGGAAAAAGCTTTTAAATGCCATATTCATGTCTTCTGTATACACACCTTCCCATTTCTCGTGACGTAAGCTTCTTCTGAGGTCATCCAGATTTTTTGTAGCAAGACTTCTTATTTTTCTTAATTCAGATTTTATGGCTTCTGGCTTTATTTCTAGATTGATTCTCAGTTCCTGTAAGGTATGATCCGATAGATGTGGTTCTGTTATGGTGCAACGGATAAGGCTTTCATCAATATTTGTTGTCATATAGTCAATCGCTGATTTTGAAGTTCCAAAGATTCTCGTCGGTCCATCGCAGAAGTTTTTAAGATCAAATGAATCTAGCAAGTCTTTCAGTAGTTTATATTTGGTGTCGTTTGCTTTAAGGCTGCATATGTTTAGGTCACCACACATGATTATATTCTTGACAACTCCGGTCAACACGATTTCTGGATGACTCTTTGTTTGACCTCCGGACAGTGCGGACGTGCGTAGAGGACTGCAAGTTCTTCCCGGAGTGGCGGCTAGAGGTGTCGTACGAACGTTTTTACCTTCGGGGATCAAGGAAAGATTCACGCTAAATTGACGGCATCTTTCTTCTGGATCTAAGCGCTGTGAGCGAAGATTCCTATAAGCTGATGGTATCCTGTTTGGTGGTGAACACAGGTATTTCTCAAATGGCGGAAAATAGATGGGCGTGCCATGTGAACTGTCAGTAGTAAAAGTGAAGGTTATACGTAACACCAGTAGCAGGTCTTGGCTTGACAGCCGACAAGTTATGCATTGCATCGTTTATTGAATTCATTTGGTTTCTTTTGGAATTTCTGTGGAGCCACGAGCTCGATTATCTAAATTTTTCCGCCGACGGAGCCCTGGAAAGCATAGTCCGGAAGGAGAGAGTGGTGGACTGGACCTGAAGGGACCAAAACCAAGAAAAAAAAATAGAGGGAGAGATAGAGACGATTTCTGGATCTGACTTTTACATATTAAATTTTAGTTTCTCCCCGCCAAAACTAAGGAGTATATATATATTTATGAAACTTTGCTTTTGTAGAAATTTAAGCAATTTTCCATAATTTTGGCAAAAATCAATGATTTTCATAAAGGTGTAATTTTAATGATAAAGGTTGAAATAAAGATTTCTTAAGTAGATTTATAAAGTGTGTATTAGTCTTAGTCAAATTAGGAATAAAAAAGGGACTTGTTTACGAAGAACTAACCATTCGTAATTCTCTCAAAACCGTTCTAATTACCCTGTTGAGCGCCGTACCGTAGTACCATAAGGTAGGCATACAATTTAATATCCCTGGTCAAAATCGTACATGTCCTTATCTGACCCTTTTCTTGACCAGGTAGACAAAGAGATTCTGGTCGAAAATACGCCCGCCGGGTGGATGAATGTATTTCTTAAAAATAAAAATACTCCTATATAATATACATACTTACATGAGATAATTGAATCTCCTTTCTAATTTCAACTGTTTTTATACACTTTGTGCCAGCTCTATACTATCATAGAGCTTATAATGCATGTATACAAAATCACCAGAGCCCAAGTTTTACAGAACTTTTGGAAAACTTAAATACAATATGCAAGGCTGTTGATTTTTGAATTGGTACGATCCAAAATAAATACGATGACGCGAGGGTGAAAAGCAGAGCCAATGTGTGGTCTCCCTTTAGGTCATCTCTTCTTTTTACACATTGGCAAAAATCGCTTATTGTTATTTCTGGCACAAAGTGTATATACTGGGTTAGTAAGAAGTACTGCAATTCTTAAATATCTTTAAAACCATTAAAGCTGTTGTTTGAATTAAAGGTTAATAAACAGTTTAAATGTCGCGCCACACACAAAGAAACATTAACATATTAGCAACATTGCCTAGGATTACTAAATGTGGTATTTGGAGGTTTATGGATAAGTAAAATTGGGTAATAGTTCGATATGGGCAGTTTTCGCTATTATAACGGATTTTTGAAAAATTCTTTTCAGGGCGTTTCTATAGGTCGATTATGACCACAAATCGGTGTGCGCGTTTTCCAAAATCTATTTCTATAATTTATTATTAATTAAAACATATTACGGGACGGTGGAGTGAACAGGGGTGCTGGGTGGGGGACGAAACCGTAGAAATCCTACATTAAACGCCCAAAAACAGTATTTCACAGTACACACCGCACTTTCTGTTTACAAAAATGGCCAAAAATTTTGTTTGAAAATTCTAAAAATAAATAATAGCACAACAATCCCGCCATGGCTGTCACTGCATAAAAAGAAGAGTCGGCAATAAGAACTGTAAATGTCTTGGTGATGTTGCCAAACAAAGCTTTTATATGCAACCGAACTAAAAATTAAAAAAATAATTTTTCATTAAAAAAATATTTTCACTTCATAGTAAAAAGCGTAGGGGTGCTTAATATATTAAATGTTATAATTATTATATTTGCCAATATCTATGATGGAAAAGTTATGAAAAAATAGTAAAATGCACCCCACGCTTTTTACTATGAAGTGAAAATATTTTTTTAATGAAAAATTATTTTTTAATTTTTAGTTCGGTTGCATATAAAAGCGTGTTTTTTTAGTTTTTTTAAACTATTAATTATTTTTCATTTTTAGTTCGTTATATTGCACAAAATTCTTAATATAACAGTAAATTAGAACATACTATTTAATTAAGCAGCAAAAAGAAAATAACCAGCCCCTATGAAATGACAATGGTAGCAAATTTTAAAATTTGCAAAAGATTGCAACTCACTAAAAAAATTTCTTCTTCATTAAGTAGCAAGTTTCAAATTTTGCCAACAGATGGCAATCAGGCAATGTTTGGACCGTTGCCAACATTTTGCAATCCACTAAAAAATTTCTTCTTCATTTAATAGCAAAGTTTGAAATTTTTCCAACAGATGGCATCCTAGGTGTTGTTTTTATAATATAATGGAATTTTTTTCCTGGCGATTAAAAAAGATAAAGGGATACTGTTTGCAGATTATTGCATTGTCATGGGTCCTTAATACGTGTGCAAAGTTTCAAAGAAATCGAATAGCTGGAAGTTGGTTAAAATTAGGCTCAAAGATTCCGTTACATAGGCAGCCAGATGGATAGATTGATAGATAGATAGATAGTTACAACCCAAGTTAATAAAAGGTAGCTTTAGCGATTTTAAAATATTTAAGAGTCGCGGTACTTTTTACTAACCCGGTATACTTAAAAAATATATAAATATATATTAAATTTAATTATAGAATTTAGATCAATTGGTTTAACAAAATAACTTAATAACATTGGAAGAGTTAACTTCTTATATACTTTAATATTTTAAATAACCAAAATACATCATCCTGCGTTAGATTCATTTAGCAAATCGTCAAAAAGTCAAGAAATAACCGCTGCCAACAGGAAAATGAAGCATTGGAATTTTGTCCTAAATAATGGCATTTTTGCTTTATTGTGAACACAACACTTACAGCTGTTTCTTGATTTTGATGATGATGATGTTCTATATTAGCAAAGACAGGTTTCACTATAGACACCCAAACAATGC
>JACEGR010002776.1:0-119843 GCA_014170235.1 Listronotus bonariensis
AATATAGTCCTTGGGCCAGTAATAAAATAGAGTTCATGATAATAACACTTCTAAAACCTTTTTATGGGGTTTCTTTTTGACGAGTCTACCACGAATATTCATATCGCTATAAATGGAAGCGGCGCTTTAAGCCAGCCAGTTAATGTTAAATGTTTCGGGTGTCGGCCTGGGCGAATGCGTCACTTTTTTGTGTCGGACAAGTTTATTACAATGTTTTATTTATTTATTTAATCAAACATACACTACAGAGTATAAAACTCCAAATGGTACACTATACAACAAAATACAAAATCACAATACAGATTTGTAAAAAGACAACATTAATGAAAATTAAGTTTTGTACTAAAACTATCGCTCTCTTAAAACTAGTTAAACTTAAAGAAAATAAATCAATATTGCTATAATTATCAATATAATTCTTTAGTAGACGATCAACAAACACGTTTTGCCCGTAATTAGTCCGGTGTCTATTTACATAAAACAATTGCTGACTACGTGTGGTTCTAGAGGGAATTCGAAAAGTAATTGAATTAATTAAATCACTACAATTAAGCATATTATTCAACAGTTTGTATAGGAATATCACCATTGCATCTTCCCTGCGTCTTTTTAATTACTTCAGCCCTAAGAGCTGTATTGTAGTTAAATAAGGCAAGTCCTTGTATGGGAATTTATGCCTGTACAGTAAAAACTTAGCAAATTTATTCTGTATATTTTCAATTTTTTGTTGATTATTTATATAGGAAGGTGACCATATTATACTATTGTACCCTAAAAATGATCGAACAAGACTATTATACAAACAAGAAATTGCCCTAGTATCATAGATATTCCTACACGTTCTACAAACAAATCCCAACATTCGATACGCTTTTAAAATAATGCTGTCAATGTGCTTATTAAAGTTAAGCTCCCTGTCAAAGATTACCCCTAAATCGTTAATATGTGGTACTGTTGTTAATGCACTATTGTTAATTTTATAGTCAAATTCGATGGGACTTTTACATCTATAAAATCTCATTACTTTACATTTATTAATATTTAAAGACAAACAATTATTCCTACACCACTGAACAAGTCCATCCAAATCCTTCTGCACAGCACTACAGTCACTTAAATTACGCACACAGTGAAATATTTTTAAATCGTCAGCATATAGCAGAAATCGACACGTTTTAAAAGCTGACGCAACAGAGTTAAAATAGAACAAGAAAAGGACTGGCCCCAGGTGGGAACCTTGTGGAACTCCTGACGTAACCTTAATGTTTCTAGACACAGCACCAGCCAGCCGCACACGCTGAACTCTATCTTCCAAATATGAAGATATCCATTTTAAGTACTGTCCACTCACTCCAATAGCATTTAACTTTTTCAGAAGGCGTTTGTGGGACACAGAATCAAAAACCTTGGAAACATCAGTATATATTGCATCAACTTTACATGCAGTTGTAAAACATTTTGTCAAAAATGATAAGAGTTACAGTCATGAAAGCATAAGGCTCAAATACATGTTTCCGGTATCGGACTAGGAGGGTTTCGTGAATGGAACCTTTACGATTTTTGGCACAATGTTTAAAAATGCATGTAAAACATTGTGGTAAACATTTCCGACAAACAAAGTGACGCGTTCACCCAGTCCGACACCCAAAACATTTGCCATTGACAGGCTGGATTAAAGCGCCGCTGCCATATATGGCGGTATGAATATTTGTGGTAGACCCCCTAAAAGGTTTTAAAAGTGTTCTTATCATGATCTCCATTTCATTTCTGGCCCAAGGACTAATAAGGCTGTGGTAAATTTAAATATTCATCTAAGAAAATTAAACATCAAACTTTTTACTTTTGACATACCCATTGTGTTAAATCCATTTAAAGATGCCTTAGGATATACCAGTTTTTCATAGATACCGAAAAGGATCATGTAAGTGGCACAAAATAGAGTGACGGGTAGAATTAGACATCCTACAATAAGTACTGTTTTCTTGTCTATATGCCAAGGATTTCTGAAAATAAATGTATGAAACTTTATGAATCCTCCCAAAAAAAAAAAAAAAAATGTTAAAACTAGAAACCTACAATATCATCATGTATGATACCATAGAGTAAGGAAATTATAAGAGTCATCATGGAAAGCCGATTTAAAAACAGGTCATGCGAAAACTCCCAATATAATTTTATTCGTTTCTCGTTGAAATACCGCCAGTTAGTCATTTCAGTAAGCTTACGTGTCTCCCCACCGCTGATGTTACACGAGGCGAGGCTTCGACCGACGCATTTAAAGTGTAAACTGGAAAATGACAAGCCTGCCGCAAAAGCGTTACGAAAATTTTAGCATGCCATGGTTTCTCTTATCTGTAGTTATGTTACTTTATGATAATACTAAAGCTTTCAAAATGAATATTTTCATTTTAAGGCGGTATTCCAGTATACAATGTGTCCAAGATAATGAAGACCATTATTAAATTACGTTAATAAAAAAGCAGAACGTATCGAAAACCCCTGACATCACTAACTCACATTTTTAAATACGGTCCTGATATTTAAATATGGAAATTTCAAAGCCAATTTTATTTTAAATTCACATTATGGTTAAACCGTAATACAGCCCTGTATTTATCAGAATTCGGTAAAAACAGTAAGTACTACATTTAAAACTAATACATTGGTTTAGTAAAAAAAATAATAACTTCGAAAAAACAGATTTACTTATAAAATAAAAATTTTATGTCGAACTTGTTTTAGCTTAAAAAAGCAGGTAAATCTAACAACAAGCAAAACACATTTAATAATTTTAACTGTAATTTATCTAAAGTATTAGAAAAGCCTTAAGAACAAAAAATATTTAAGTCGGTGATAGATCATTTGTTTGTTATAAAATTGAACGGTATGACAGTATAGTCTTAATTTTCGCGAAATCATTCCAAATATTCAAGTTGTTTTGCAGTTGCTCATATTTAGGATCTTACCATCATACCATCAATGTTAAAAAAAAATATATCTACTCCCAACTTAACAACTTTTTAAGGCTTCTTTGATATTTTAGATAAAAAAAGTTACAAATTATCAAAGATGTTTTGCTTGTTGTAAGATTTACTTAAATAGAAAAAAGCGGAAACAAGTTTCATATAAAAATTGCTACTTTATAAGTGAATCAGTTGATCATTTAATAGAGACATTTTGCACCTCTTAAAATAACAGACGTTTTTTGGCCTCCTTATGGTTATCGTTATTAAAAATAACGATTACGGCAGCAGTTTTAGACAGAGATTTTGCAGTCTCTTTTAAGAAATATATTTTGCGTCTGCGCTTTCGACACATAACCTTATTTTTGCCTGTGGTTCACCCATTTTAAAGTTAACGAAAAATCAGTATTTACTTTTATTCTTCATAAGATATAAATTCATATTTAAATATATGCAAATACTTCTGTTGATTTCGTTTTTAAAGTGGATGCAAACAATACAGTATAGGCAAAACACAAAAAGTAAGGTTAGGTTTGGTAGTAGAATAAAAAGCAAGTGTGCCAGATTGTAACATCTAAATTAATTACTGATTTAGAATATCCGTAAAAGTGCAAGTCCGTTTTAATTTCTTAACACTATTTGATTTTTATTACTGCAATAAATTTTTCGCTAATTAGAGCCTAGGTATAAATGATATTTTAATTAATACGGCATTAAAATTTTAACCTTTTAAATAATTGATATTAAAATTTCTACAATCCGGCAACCACGCAGTTTAACAATATCGATAACGATAACGATAAGCTCTTCGGTATTCATCCGTAATTAAAGGAGTCCGGTATGGTTAATAACGATAACGGATCGTATTTGCGTTACTGCGCAATCTCAGAATAACGTTAACCACAACGGAATTGCAAAATAAGGGGTGCAAGATGTCTCTATTACTTGTGGATTTTTAAGTTATTATTTTTTACTAAACTTTCTTATTATTTTTAAATATAGAGCTTACCATTTTTACCAAATTCTGAAAAATACAGGGTCGTATTACGAATAAACAATGTGAATTTAAAATAAAATTGGCTTTAAAATTTTAATATTAAAATATCAGGACCATATTTAAAAAATGTTCTGCTTGATTTACTAAAGTAATTTAATTATTTAAAATGTAAAGTTAATTATTTTATTCAATTTTTTAAAAATACAGGTCCGTAATAGAATTAAACCTTAATGTGTGATACAAATTCAAGTTTTAAAATAGGCTTTTAAATTTTGATATTAGAATATCAGGACCGTGTTTTAAAAATAAAGTTGATTATGGTCCTTCGAAAACGAAACATCGCAGTTCAAATAAAATACCTCCATTGGATAAAGCAGAAAAAGTGGAAATGCAAATGTGCAATTTATTTTTAAATCCGATTTTAAATAAAACCAGGAAAGAAATAAAACAAATTTCTAATTTTTCGTTTTTTTCTGGATATCTCCAGAAATACTCAGAATTTTAAAACTTTCCAAACGACATATTATTAGGCACATAAAACCTCAACATTGTTCTTATTTAACCGACTTCGTATCTCTTCCCATTTCCCAGATTCCCATACTGGCCCTCCTTATTAATAATCCAATTAATAAAAAAAGCAATTCTTTATTCATAGGTATATAAAGAGTAGGTAAACAAAATTGATATCAAAAAATAAATAAATAAACATTCAGAAAGTTATGCCTCCTTAAAATGAAGGAAAAGAAAAAAGGCCTTGTCCTCGTCCCCATGATTTCTACCCTTGTGGTGATTTGATAATGAATAAAATATTAAGAGACTCTTGAATAATATGAATATTATTATCGCCTGAACCAACAAAACTAAAAAAAAATGTTTTTCCATAAAATGGCGGCTACTCAAAAATAAAGGTCGATTTTTTCACTTATTAACAATGAATATGAATAAATATGTAGTAAATATTAAATGCTAGAAGCATTCAAAAAAATATTAAACCCTTGATTAAACCTACACACCTGCATTAATTAAAAAATAAAATTAAACCAGTATTATAAAAGTACAGGAAAGTAAACTATTCATAAAATTTATAACAGGATATATTCATCCATAAAAATATTCAATATGGTTGTGTGATACATAAAAGACCCATAAAACCTCACATAAAACTTTTCATTTAAATAATTATATTGACGTCAAGTTGTTTAACAAAATTTACTGGTTCCTTTGGACAGGGCCTCGGTACAGGCCTATTCAAAGAAACTAAAGAGATATAAAAAAGGCAACAACAATTAAACCATTTAAATACAAAATGATTCTAAAATTGGACAAATTTACTTGTTTTCCCCAGTAGTATAGTGGATAGAGTCTATTTCTTTAACACATGTGAGTTGGGTTCAATCCCCAGCTGAGAAAACATTTTCTGAAAGTATAATAATGTCTGTGGTGACACTACAGCATTGTCCCAAAGGTGCTGTAAAACGCAATAAATGCATTTTTCAGTGCCAGACAAGGTTGACCGAACAGGAAAAAAGACAGGTTAAAAATCTAAAACTCGGCACACACAGTACTTAGTTACTTAGGCATTGAATCTTCATGAACTATCCTTAAGTTTATAAGAAAAAACTGTTTAGATTAAAAAGTTAAAGAGCAACTCTTAAGACGCCAAACATTTTACGTTTGTTAGTCGGCACCAGCCAGATATCTTATAGAAACCATATAAATTGCTTGTTTACTTAAGTCCCAGTGAATCATGCACATAACTCTAAAAACTAAGTTAAATATATCAGGAAGAAATAATATTTATGACCCTGCTAAATACATTATTTGTAATTTATAATTTAAAAATACCTGTGATCTCGGTGCAGCAAAATATATCGGTTATGCTCCTCGGAAAACATTTTTCAGACTGTTGATCAATTTATTATTAAGTACTCAATATTATTCCATCAATCGTCGATGAAATTACAAAGGCTGCATACATATTTACTAATTATTTACGCAATATTTTTTATTTACATTGGGTGTGACGACACGAAAATGATAAATTTGTAAACACAAACATTAACCTTTTTTACATCTGTGCTAAAAATTTTCGGCAAAATCGACTCTGAGATTTTAAGGTTTTCAGTGGACGCCACATGTTGGGCAAGGTCCAAACTAACTAATTTTGCGGGGTTTTTTACATCCTTACCTTAAATTATGAAAACCCTAAACATTTGGCACTAATTTGTTGAGTAATTTTTCTTTATTTTTACAATATTTTTGTCGTATAATAGCCAAAAGCATCAATTTTTTTAAAATTTACTATGTAGTCCTAATTAGTACAGTACTTACATATGTAAATGTTTATGCAACACGGTAATATAAGCGAATGCGCCAGAACATTTTTGACTTTTTTTATAACAACTGAAACCCATAAAAACCTATAAAGGTATTTTACAAATGAATAACTTTTAAAAATGTAATCCGACTTTTATTATCACGGAATCATATTTCTTGAACTGTCTAGAGAATACGAGAATTTTTTAAGTGTTTAAATTAATATTTAATTGCAAAAAAACTTACTTTTACTTACTATTTAAAACCTATGCTTGATACAGTGGCGAATCACGCATGATAAAACTGCCGCGCAAAAGCCGCGATTTTCAACGTTAAATAAAATTTATAAAATTGGAGCTACAATTTCAGGAATTAACAACTTTTTACTAAAATTTCTTGCTCTATCAGCACCTGTTAAATTATTTAAGCTATCGCTTACATATTATTATAGTTCTTGAGATTTTGGCAAAAAGCTGGACGGCTTCTATCTCAGTTTTCTGTTAATAACTGTGAAGACCTCCATATAATAACTATTGTAATTTTTTTGCAGAAAAAATTCAAAATACGTCTTTTTCTAGGGGTCATTTCGGATTGTTTAAGTTATTGATAACTAAAATTAAGCGACTTGGCAACGTTGCAGTTGCAAATTTAGAACATAATGACATTTCATAATCAAGTTTTGCTTTCTGTTGTTGTAGTTAATTAATATTCTATTTTTTAAAGAGATTTTTATGATTTTGGGATGAATGTAATATAAAATAAGAAAATAGTTAGTCTACAACTGGTGTTAAGCGTTTAAGTGGTTGCCATCATGGATTTCGTTAAAAATTCAGCAATGAAGCAAAACGTGCGAAGTCAGTTTTGTTTTATCTGCAGTTCAAGTCTAAATAACGAAGAACCTACGCTTTATGGCTCTATATAAAGTTCCTCGACCACTGACCATTATCCTGCTTTGTGTTATTTAGGTTGTCGGACAATGATGCCTAATATTTTTCGTAAAATTTAATATCTAATCAGGTAATTTATGTAAAATATTATTCGCCAAATTGAATCTAGATACCACAGCCTTCTTAAACTCTAAGCCGTGAAGGAGAAATCTGGCAACACAGCACAGTAGGAATGTCAAGTAATGTTTAAAAGTAAACAAGTTTAAACGATTGCTTAAAAGGTGTTTTCTGTTTTTAAAAGTTAAATCGTAGCGTATATTTATTATATAAATAAAAAATAAGTAATTCATTGTTATATTTAAAAAATAGGACCAGTGTCAATATGTCAATCGTTGTTTTTACGTTTAAATGTGCGCGTATCGTTGGTGCGTAAGGTGTACATTATGGCAATAACGTGTTGCGTTTCGAGCTACAAAACGAGTTACCCAACTTATATTAAAACAGAGGGTTATCAAACAACATTTTATTTCTCCATAAACGATGAAATTAGGAAAGCCTGGTTGTGCGCTATTGACCGGATAAGTGTTTTTTATTAAAAGTAAAAGTAGTACCTATACGGTAAATGGACAAATATATTTTACGGGCTACTAATTAACTTAGTGTGTTTTTAAAAAATTGGTTTAATTTGATATCAATAATGTGTAAAGTGCACCAAAAACAATTATTTACCCCAAGCAATATCCTACGGATTATATCAACCAACGCGCATAATTATCCAAGTTCACCAAAAAATATTATTTATATAGATATTCTGAAAGTTATTTACTTAAGGCGGTTTTAGGGTAAATATAGTGGAAAACCTAATTTAAAGTGTTTGTTATTTTAAAGTGCATCTTATGAAATACAAATTAAGCTTTTATATTTATAACTAAACACACATGCTTTCAATTCATTTTAAGTATTGCAAATATTACTAAATAATAAATGTTTAGTTAAAATTTAAAAAATCATAACAACTTGAAATTTTCAAATCCTTACCAACAAATTTGTATAAGGCAGAAAAGTTCGTGATAAGTTTTGCAGACACATTATTGCTTTTTAGGGCAACTATAGTATTTAAAATTATACCTATATGTTGTCTAAAATATCAAAAAAAATTAATACCTATATTTTGTTTAAGACACTTAAAACATTAATTATATTTAGCATGTAATCTATTAGGAACTCATTTCAATATTCCTACTGTACAGGGTGTCCCATTTTGGTTGTCCCTTATGGGAAACTTGGAAACCATAAGAGATATTAAAAATCCGATACCCCATCCTCGAGCTCTTTTTGGAGAAAACATTTATGGTAAAAACAGATCATCGCTATCGCAAAGCGTTTCAGAGATACAGTGTGATTCTCGATTTTTTCACTTTTTGAAAAGGTCCTGTAGCTTTGTTGTTATTACAGATACGAGAAAACTAATTGCACATTATAAAGACACTTTTTTCCGTAGAATCCAGTGGCGTAGCCAAAAAATTTTTTGAGCTGTCATTTTTGACATATGACCCAAACATGTTTTTTTTTATTAGGGACATCTTATAAATGATTACGTAATTAAATTGCTTGTTTTTTCTGATTAAAATAATATATCATAGTAGGTGGTTTAATAAATTTTTTACGTCAAATATTGGAAAAATTATGATTTTAAAGACGCATTGCGGCTTCTATCTGTTTTTTAAATTGTTTTATATTTTTGTTTTAAAAGGAATCTGCCATCCCTTAGCTCAGGAAACATTTTTGTAGAAAAAAACAAAAATTAGTTTACAACAACAATAATAAACAAGTTATAATAATTAAACTTAAAAATTTATCAAGTTTTTATTTTAATTTTTGATTTTTTATTTTTTTTTATTTTTTATGAATTCTCCATGTCAACTTTACCAATAGAGCAAAAAAAAAAATTTAAAGTAAAAAAAAAAAAATTGAAACATTTTTGACTCACCATTTATAACTTTGATTTTTATTTTTTATACAACTTTATCATACTAATACAGTAACAAAATTTTTTGCTTCAAATTCATAAATATGGACGCTATGAATTTTTAAATTTAAACATAAAAATAATTATTTTTAATTTTTTGGGACATTTATATATATAATAATAATAATATTCTTCCTTATCATATATATTATCCACCATAATTTCATCCTTATATATTCATAAATAAAGTTGTGGGAAATTTTTAGTTTAAAATAAAAAAAAAATACTTTTAATTTTTTGAGACACCCTGTATTATTTTTTAATGTATAATAATATTTCTCACCATCATATTTATCAAAAACCAAAATTTCATCCCTTTATTTTCATAAATAAAATTGTTGGAAATTTTTAAATTTTTAAATAAAAAAATTATTTTAATTTTTTGAGACACCGTATATCATTTTATTATGCGTATTAATAATCTTCTACATCATATATATATTATTTACCAAAATTTCATACTTATTTATTTATAAATAAAGTGGTAGGAAATTTTTAAATTTTAAAATAAAAAATGCGTCTTTAAAATCATAATTTTTCCAATATTTGACGTAAAAAATTTATTAAACCACCTACTATGATATATTATTTTAATCAGAAAAAAACAAGCAATTTAATTACCTAATCATTTATAGGGTGTCCCTAATAAAAAAACATGTTTGGATCATATGTCAAAAATGACAGCTCAAAAAATTTTTGGCTACGCCACTGGATTCTACGGAAAAAGTGTCTTTATAATGTGCAATTAGTTTTCTCGTATCTGTAATAACAACAAAGCTACAGGGCCTTTTCAAAAGTGAAAAATCGAGAATCACCCTGTATCTCTGAAACGCTTCGCGATAACGATGATCTGTTTTTACCATAAATGTTTTCTCCAAAAAGAGCTCGAGGATGGGGTATCAGATTTTTAATACCTCTTATGGTTTCCAAGTTTCCCATAAGGGACAACCAAAATGGGACACCCTGTACAGTGTTGTTTGCAACGTTGCCTTTCTTACTTTACGGCTCAGAGTTTAAGAAGGCTGTGTAGATACCCATTTTTATCAGCTGTTTTACCGAATTGCAACACTGTGCCCCTTAATTTAAATCCCTAATTAATCATATTTTTAGGAGACTATTTTTCGCAGGAAATCAACTTCTGGACTAGACTATTAGTAAGTACCTACTTCATGTAAATTAAATTATATTTCATTTTATAACAAAAACTAATTGAACATAAAAAGATAAGTGGCCTAAAAATTAAAGTAAAAAAAGAATTACCTCACCTGACATTTGTATAGTTAGGAAAATACAGTTTTTTATGTGTTTTTTACAAGTAAATGTTGCAAAAATTGTTTCGTACCATAACTGATCAAGAAATTTTGCAAAAGTATATTATTCACAATTCATATTTTTTCAATAATTTACACATTACCCCAATTGTGAAACTAATTTTGATTGGCCCGAAGATAATCAAGCGAAGAAAACAGGATAAAATAATAAGAAAAAAAAGCATGTTAAGAAGTTGATTAAAAAAGATAAGGCTGCTATTAGGAAATGCGTTTGCAAAAGAGATGGGGATATAAAATCATAATACGTTTACCAAAGGATAATAGAATATTATAATAGAGACCGTTTGCTTTTATAAGCGTTAAAGAGGCGGGTAGGGGAACGTATCACGTAACTTATTGATATTTCTCTTACAAAGGATTTTATTAAACAGTTGAAAAAAATATTGTATAACATATTACTCATATGTTTCCAAAAACATTTTGTAGTATATGAACGTTTCAGAAAAATTTTGTATTTTATACAATCATCAATTTTAGGCGTTCAACCAATTATAACCGCGGTAATAATTGGTGACAACTTTGACTTATAATACATTGTTTAAACGTCAACATAACCGATTGCTAAATACCGTTTTAGAATTGGTTCTTCGCCTAAAATTGATGAATGTAAAGCTGCGTCCAGACTTGCAACATTTCGCCAAACATCCGTCCCAAAAAACAACCTATTTGCGCGCTCCTTTGATGCAAAAAACCGTCAAGCTTTGAATCACCGTAGAATCATTCGCCAAGCCCTTGAAACGACGTAAATTCCCTCCACGTCCACGTCCGCGCTATGTGTTGCAAGTTTGGACACAGCATAAGAGTAAAGGCAACATCAACTAAAACAAATAATCAAGTTACCATAAATTTGTGCCATTTTTTTAGTTCATGTGTCAATAAATTTAAAATTTGTTAGTTTGTAGCTAAATTTAATAGAAATTACAAATATAATAATAATGAATTAGAAGGACTTAGAAATTTAAAATTACAAACATTATACGGTCGTAACAATAATATAGTATAGGTATGCAACACAAGCAGATTCTTTTTACTCACGGGATTGCCACGTGTCAAACCTTACATTCCTAAAATAATCACTTTATTCAGGGTGATCAAACTTGGTGATATATTCAATTTTTAATAGTTTCGGAAATATGGCCATTCTCAGAAATTTGATAGTAAACTGGCATTTTTTAAAATAAAACACTCTGTATATTATATCGCCATGCAAACAGGCGTGACTAATTGTGCTTGTTTTGTTATTCTTATTGCCGGCCGGTGTACCAAAACGCATTGCTTATATTGTATATCAAATGTGGTATCTTCTCAAAATAATGATGAGGGTGACTCTTTGTTTGACCTCCGGACAGTGCGGACGTGCGTAGAGGACTACAAAGTTCTTCCCGGAGTGGCGGCTAGAGGTGTCGTACGAACGTTTTTACCTTCGGGGATCAAGGAAAGATTCACTCTAAATTGACGGCATCTTTCTTCTGGATCTAAGCGCTGTGAGCGAAGATTCCTATAAGCTGATGGTATCCTGTTTGGTGGTGAACACGAGGTATTTCTCAAATGGCGGGAAATAGATGGGCGTGCCATGGGAACTGTCAGTAGTGAAAGTGAAGGTGTAGCAGATCTTGGTTTGACAGCCGACAATTTATGCATTGCATCGATTGTTGAATTCTTTGTTTTCTTTTGGAATTTCTGGGAGCTACGAGCTCGATTATCCAGATTTTCCGTCGACGAAGCCCTGGAAAGCATAGTCCGGAAGGGGAGAGTGGTGGATTGGACCTGAAGGGACCAAAACCAAGAAAAAAATAGAGAGAGAGTGAGAGAATGATGAGGGTGTCATATTAAAAAGTGCGAGTTTATTATCAAATCTCTCTTCAATGAATGGGTTTCATGTTGGCAGCACGTTAATCAGCAAAAAAATACTACTACTTTCCGTGACTACTTCTCTAATTTAGCCGTATTTGTATCTCCAATAATAGAGAAGATAGTAATAGTGCCGACTTAAGTTTTTTCATCCTGTATAGGCACTTGTTACAATAAGAGGAAGCCCATAAATTACGTGAGGCATTTTAGGAGAGGAGGGGGTCGAGTTGAATCCAATGACATAACATAATGGACCGGCCCTCGCGATTGCTTATTGACGCCAGAGCAGTGCGAGAGAGATGGAGCTAATTACGGCAAAAATGTGCATTTATATTCGTTTACCGTTAGAAAGCAGTTGAATTTAAAAGTGATTTTTGTGTTCTAAAGTTATTTGTGAACAAATTTTTGACTATTGTTGTTGTTCAATATGGTTCACTCATGTACAGCTATAAATTGCACTGCAAGGTGGAAACAAGGCGACACTACGAAATTCGACAGGTAGGCACCACAAAAGGCACATTTTCATTATTATGTTTAAGTAGATACAATTTATTATTTATTATTTACTGGTGTTATAAGTTCAATAAAAACCGCTTATACTAAAAAAACTTTTTCAAAAACTCTGGTTAAATTCTTTATTCTTTATAGCTACACAAAATATACGTTTAAATCATAGTAACTACATTAGACAAAAAATAAAACGAATGTTTTTAATATGTATGTGTTTTACAAGAATTGTATAGTTAAAAAATAGGTATATAATGTACCTAAAATTTATTAATACATTTACAAAAAGTCGATAAAGTTTAACAAATAAGCACAATAACCTGAAAATATACTTTAAATCCCATATTCCCTTTTAGATTCCATTACTTGCCGGGCTTTCATGCCATAATTAGCTCCATCTCTCTCTCGGACCTCTCTCTCTTTCGTTGGTCGCAAATATCACGTTTTTTTAGAGAAAAAATTTACGAGATTCGGGCAGGTTATACTTTTGGGGTCCAAGGTCCTGTTTTTGCTCTTCAAAATTTCAACGACAAAATTAAAATTTTAATTTTTAAAAATGGTGCTCTTTTACATATATACAAATCTTACGTAAGATCGAAAAATTGAAAAAACACCTCACGTAAATTATTGACGTCTCGTAATACAATAACTAAAATAAAAATGGTAATTAATTAATGTTACTGTAACGTTGCTTTGTTTGAAAAACATGACGATCTTGCAATAAAAGTTTTAAATTTAATTTTTAGTTTTTGCTTAATGTCGCTTTAAAAATGCGTTTTTTTATGCGATATTATATGGATGTCGAAGGCGATATTGGGTATTCGAGATTGGAGAATCGTCGGCCATGACTATAAATTGTCGACCCCGTATAAAGAAATATTATAAGCAGAGACAACAATGAGACGAGTAACTGATCCTAACAATTTGTCCATTGTATTTATCTCTTTCTGGTTTAACGCAAGTTCCAATAAATATGTCTTTGTCTTTCATCATGGCAGGCTATCGTAGATGGAGCAATCATCGCTTTGCTCTGGTTGCCAAGTTGTTCTACAATTTCTGCATGTAAACTTTAATGTCCTTATTTTGGCTCACATCTAATTAAGGAAAAGAAAATATACCATAAATCGAATATTTTTAACTTGACAAACGTTGCCGCAGGCAGTCACGCCGAAATGTTATTCGATATTTGTGTTTGATATTTTTCAATGGCCGATTTGTTTGGACAGTTTGTTTACATTTTCTGTGATTTATTGTGTGTTTCGTGGTTTTTTACCTTTAATTGGACTTTGAATGTTGACTTTTATTAGTGATCACAGTGTATATATTAAATTTGTGCTTTTCAACAGATAATTTAAGGTAATATTGACATGGTTATCTGTAAGAAAAAATCTTTATAAAAACCAAATAAATGATAAATTTTTAATTAGGTGTGTGTAATTATTGAACTAAACCCCAATATTTGATATTAATAGGAAACAAAAACAAGTACCTAACATTAAGGGCAAAAATAGCACAGCTATATAATTTGAATTTGGCGGGCAAACGATAAAGTCGACTCACGCGCCATCTGCGTTTACCTTCCTTGAAGACAGACAAGGAAGGGTCAGCAGCTACTCTCTCTCTCGGATAATTTATTTACATTTAGTTGTTCGTCTCATTCTTGTCTCTGTTATAAGGCAACAAAACTCACTTTTTGCGGTACCACTCCGAACCGATTTTGAATTCTGTTATCGCACACTGCCACTGGTACGATTCTTGTAGTTCGATTTTGACCTGAGCTTGGGCAACAGTCGGAGTCTTGTGGAAGACGAAACGTGTTTAGTACGACATTGGTACTGCCATACGTTTAAAAACAATTGTTTTTAAAAGCAAAGCTATTCTATATTGTGCGTGCTTTTGTTACTGTTAAGCTCCTTGAGTGAACGTTTTTTAAAGCTTCATAAGCTTTGATATAAAGACATATCGTACGGTACTTAACGGTACTTGTTATACAGTTGTTGTCTGCAAAAGAAGTAAATAAATCAAATTCGACATTATGGCATTATCCATATTGCGAAATGGACTTAAGTTAGGAAAGAATCTATCGAAATTCGGAGGTTTAAAAAGCATAGTTGAAAATGTGAAGATGGATTCTGCAAAAAGTAGCATTGCAGTAAGTTGATCTGTTTATTGCTAATTTAATTATAGTACAAGATCCGGCTGTATAAATATTATATTTTTTTAACAATAAAAGTTATTAATAAATAAATTCCTGGAGGGTTGGCAAACCATATTATGGGCTGATATAGAGTAATTAATTTTTTTTAATAATAATAATAATATGAATACCGTCAATTTTTTTTAATTTAGATAAATGAAAAGTTTATAGTATGTAGATAATGCCACAACAGGGTTGGCGGTAACAGTTTAATAAACGGTTTTCTGCTACTTTAAGGGTTTTTAAAAATTATTGATACATATTTTAGACACTCTTCTAAATAAAACGTAAGTGGCGCACATCCAAAATATTCGGTTTAAAAAAATATCAGTAAACAAACTTAAGGGATCGGGGAGAGTAAAGGGGTGCTGGTAAAATTAAGTAAAAATTACATTTTTTCTACATATTTTTGAGAATAAAGATAAAAAAATATGATAAATATAAAATTGTTAATTCATAACCTAAAAGTGGGAAGAAAAACGACTAAAAACATACCATGCTAAATATGGAAAGCATTTGGCAACATCGGAAGGGTCTGATTCTATTTGTGAGTGTATAAAAGAAAGAATTCACATAAACTGGATTCATAAAGTGTCTCTGGTGTAATTAAAGGATTAAAAAAAAGCGTTGACTAACCAGAACTAACCTGACCACCCTTTATAATCCCTCTTTTATTATTAAACATTTATACAACGTTGCCAATTGTCTATAATAAAAGTGAACAAATGCCAAAATTTTTTTTTTTATTAAAAAAAAATTAGGAAAGAAAAATCGTAACTGCGCCTTCATATTATTATTAAGGACAACTAATAGATAACATGTACGTCAAAATATTTTAAAAAATCGTTAAAATGGCAGAAGACTGTATACGCATATTCATACTTTTTAAACCATATTATTAACATTGGTATTTAACTAACATTACAGCAATTTTTTTGATCTGTTTTATTTATAATGGCAGCTAAACAACATAATTTTATGTTTTTTTACAGACATCAAAGGAATGGCTCATAACATTTTATTGTTAAAAAATCATGCAAATAAAAATTAGGTCAAACAAAATGTTTATTATGTATTTTGGAGCGAATAAAAATAAAATGATGGTCTTTTTTAAAGAAAAGAGTTTTTAATAGACATAATTAAATGTATTCATTACCTAATAAGTGTGTGTTGTGTGATTAATTGGTGATGGCTAGTGAGAAGGCAAGATATTCAAGTAGACTGTTAGGAGCTGTAAACATTTTGTTTAAAACTTTATTAAAAGTTTTAAAGACGTGTTAATAAAAATATTATATATATTTAATAGTTTTTTGACATACCGATAGATGGCGTAATGGACAATAAACTACCATGTTTCTACAATATCTTCGCTTTTTATCGTCTAAACCCATTAACACAAAAAATAATTCGAGAGCGGTCTGCGGTAGGTGATCTCACTTAGCTTTGAAAGAAATATCTTCGGCTAGTGTAAAATCTGCATCTCCAAGTTGGACAGTGTTCCGAGAGATGGTACTTTGCATTGCAAGGAAATTGCATGCAGTAAGGAGTTTTTTCCTATTTTAATCTTTCAAATAAAATATCGCATCATTTTAGCTTTTAAAAAAGTATATGCGACAATTTTCGTCAATATGACGTCAGCTTGCTGCTTGGGAGTATCTGCATCTTGCCCACTTTCGTGTCTTTTTGTTATCTTTTTGCCAATAACTTTATTAATGATGGATGCCATCATCTTAAACGCATTTTTTTGCCAATAACTTATTAATGACGGATGCCATCACTTTATCTGCAACACGTGGCCTAATAACGGCCAATTGCCCACTTTCGCGTCTTTTTGATACCTTTTTGCCAATGCCTTGCCATTAAAGAGTGTTGGCAATCATTTAATTTTATGGCAATTCGCTTTCTGTGTTAGTCCGAGTATAAATATTTTTCTTCAATTCTACCTGTAATGTACTGATAAGGCATTATAATTTTAGGCCGGCAGACTCCGTTCTAATATTCGTCAACCTCTTGGGTTAAATACAAAGGAATAACAGATGTTTACCTGTATTTACGTGAGAATAATGTGATAAAAACCTTGACAGTGGCGGTGCGCTTGAGTTTATTTTTGGGAACTTACCCTTTTAAACAGTTTAGGTAAAATGAAAATCTTGTTTCTTTTATATGTGTAAAAATTATTTTAAAATTTATAGTATATCAATATTGTACAGTTGGTATAATTATAGTTAATAATAACCATTTTAATAATACACATTAAAAATGCATAGTCAAAAATAATTATTTAAAATATAATCTATACCTAATTAAATATGCTACATAATCTACATCTAGTTATTCACATTCTTCCATATCTGACATACTATCACTACTTGAGTCATATATGAGTCTACTTGTATAATAATTAGAGGTTCAACAGTTGTATCTACTATTATATCCAAAGACCACATTTTATTTTCTACTTCTAATACATGTTCGACACATTTTTTCCAGTTTTCTGGGAAGCATTAGATATGGCAATTTGAAATAGTTGTTTTTATATCTACTAGTTTAAACGTAGTATTATTTCTGGCTACTTCACCTTTCACTTGTGCCCATCGCTTTTTGGTGGAATTATACCTCCCTCTTTTTTCTTGTTTAAAAATTCTGTAAATTGTCGCTTTTTCCACCCCAGTCATCAACGCACATTTTTGAAGCACAATCGTCCACACTTAAATTAGAGTTTTGATCATTTCTAATACAGGGTGCGGCAGAATGGACTCCCACATTTCATCAGGCTAGAACATCGGTAATGGGAGTTGGACATTGGTGGGGATGGTCACATTCGCTTGGGCGATTGATAAGGTTTGTTACTAGGCGCTATGTCTTGGTCTGGTGACCAACGTGGATTTGTTATTGAGCTATTATTCAAAAATGACGAATGTGTCACCGCGTCGAAAAGAGTATTTTGTACGCGCTTCCTGCCTCCGAATGCCTCTGTTCCAGACCGGAAAACAATTTTTAAATGGGTTGCTAACTTAAGGGCAACTGGTTCTTGACTTTCCTAAATCAAGACAGCGATCCGAGATGAAACTGCTGCTATTCCTCAAGACATGGTGATAAAAGTGATGCGGAACTTCTAGGAACGCCTTCGCATGTGTGTCGCTGCTAATCGGCCGTCACTTACACGATATAATTTTAAAAACATAGTTAAAAAAAACCTTAAAGTGTGCTCTTTTGAAAATAATAAAAGTTTAGCTTCATATTTTATAGTAGACTTTTTATTTGCTACCCAAATGTGGGAGTCCATTCTGCCGCACCCTGTATAATCGAATACGTTTTTAATAATCTGCTTTTCGTTTACAGTTAAATGGCCGAGACATGCGCGTTTCTGCGGAGAAGCCATTTTTACAATACTGTAATACTTTGAACAATACTCTAACAATTTATAACCACTCAGTTGCACATACGGAAAGATACTAAAATATATATAAAATTTATAATCCTTATTTAACGCAATTCGGTGTATTTCTACCTGTTCTTTGCACAGAGACTGGTGCGCCTATGGTTTACAACCTTCTAACCGTCCCGAGACATTTTTATTACTATCTCTTGCAAAAAAATATAATACCTTTATGGAGCCTTTGAAAACCTTAAATCGCGCCAACCCTAGCTTGGCCCAGGATTTTTTAAAGCCAACCCCTTTACCATTGGATTCGTAATAATAAATCTATATTTTCGTGTTTGAATTTCAAATAAAAATAAAAAATACTGTAAATTCATACCGTTAAGTTCGCTGTTTATACCTGTTTGGCAGGCATTAGGTCCAGCGACAAAGATAGCCGACCCTGTTGTGGCGTTATCCTGCGGATAGCTAGAAACTGTTTTGCAAACTGTCCAGAGCCTGCGCACGACGCAAATTCGAAACAGAATTTTATCTCATTGCCTGACAGTTGCAGCGAAACTGATGTAGGAACAAACTCTCCTAAAGATCAGGTAGCCATGCAGATGGCGTAGACGTATTTTTTCATTTCATGTATGTACTTTTGAACCCTCAGGGACGACACTGGTAAATAATATTTTTTCCAACGCCAGTGTATGCTTTTTAATATTCTCCCTCCGCGCACTTATACCTTTTTTACTGTCATGAGTATGTCGCGCCTATTATGGAGACTCTAGGTCGTGCCAAAACATGTTTCTGTAAAGTTGATTTTTCTTTTGGACAGGTCCTGGCAAAGAAAGAAAAGAGGCCTCGACTTAGTACAGGCTACGCCACTGGTATACGAAGGATATTAAATACATAACTTTAACTCTGACCACCCTCAATTAAGATAATCTTTTATTGTCGTATTTAAAAACAACTTTAATCCGTTTCCTCAAATGCCACCTTGATTATTTACACTTAGACATTTTTGCCTGCAACCTCGTTGTCCAAAGTGTGATTCTCGTCTGTTTGTTCTGTTATTCAATCAGGGCCGTACTACCACGAAGCAGGATTTTGGGGCTACATCGATCCAGACAGTTTTAAATGTCAATCATGCGTACGAGATAAAATTCTTGGTTACCTAACAGTTTGCAGCAGTTTCGCTGCCGTAGGAACAAACCTTCCTCAACCTATGGAAAGGAGTATTACTGAGGTTGTTGGTTGCTAGCCATCATTTAAGTACTGCAACAGGCACTAAGGTGCTGCTCTATTTTTGCAAGAGAGAGTAATAAATCATTTAATTTTATGGCAATTCGCTTTCTATGTTAGTCCGAGTATAAATATTTTTCTTCAATTCTACCTGTAATGTACTGATAAGGTATTATAATTTTAGGCCGGCAGACCCTGCTCTAATATTCGTCAAGCTCTTGGGTCAAATACAAAGAAATAACAGATGTTTACCCGTATTTACGTGGGAATAATGTGATAAAAACCTTGACAGTGGCGGTGCGCTTGAGTTTATTTTTGGGAACTTACCCTTTTTAAACAGTTTAGGTAAAATGAAAATCTTGTTTCTTTTATATGTGTAAAAAAATTATTTTAAAATTTATAGTATATCAATATTGTACAGTTGGTATAATTATAGTTAATAATAACCATTTTATTAAGAAAATAATACACATTAAAAATGCATAGTCAAAAAATAATTATTTAAAATATAATCTATACCTAATTAAATATGCTACATAATCTACATCTAGTTATTCACATTCTTCCATATCTGACATACTATCACTACTTGAGTCATATGAGTCTACTTGTATAATTAGAGGTTCAACAGTTGTATCTACTATTTTATCCAAAGACCACATTTTATTTTCTACTTCTAATACATGTTCGACACATTTTTTCCAGTTTTCTGGGAAGCATTAGATATGGCAATTTGAAATAGTTTTTTTATATCTACTAGTTTAAACGTAGTATTATTTCTGGCTACTTCACCTTTCACCTGTGCCCATATAAGTTCTATGGGGTTTAGTTCGCAGTGATAAGGTGGCAGCCGATATACAGTTATATTTTGTTTCTTGGCTATTTCATCAATTACAAAACGTGTGTACTTAGCTTTATTTGTGGCGACTTCACTTTTTACTAGCTGAAACAACTCTAGTTTAACACTATCTGTAGGATGTTCAATATTTTGCTGCATCAACCAGGATTGAATGTCTTTTTTAAGCCAGCTTAAAGAGCATTTTGTACGCGCTTCCTGCCTCCGAATGCCTCTGTTCCAGACCGGAAAACAATTTTTAAATGGGTTGCTAACTTAAGGGCAACTGGTTCTTGACTTTCCTAAATCAAGACAGCGATCCGAGATGAAACTGCTGCTATTCCTCAAGACATGGTGATAAAAGTGATGCGGAACTTCTAGGAACGCCTTCGCATGTGTGTCGCTGCTAACGGCCGTCACTTACACGATATAATTTTGAAAACATAGTTAAAAAAACCTTAAAGTGTGCTCTTTTTGAAAATAATAAAAGTTTAGCTTCATATTTTATAGTAGACTTTTTATTTGCTACCCAAATGTGGGAGTCCATTCTGCCGCACCCTGTATAATCGAATACGTTTTTAACAATCTGCTTTTCAGTTAAATGGCCGAGACATGCGCGTTTCTGCGGAGAAGCCATTTTTACAATACTGTAATACTTTGAACAATACTCTAACAATTTATAACCACTCAGTTGCACATACGGAAAGATACTAAAATATATATAAAATTTATAATCCTTATTTAACGCAATTCGGTGTATTTCTACCTGTTCTTTGCACAGAGACTGGTGCGCCTATGGTTTACAACCTTCTAACCGTCCCGAGACATGTAATGGCTCTTGTATTTAGTAAAGACAGAGATAATGCCTTGTTTACATATATTGAATAAAATGTTTAAAACTTGTTTGCATATTTAAAACTTATTTTTAATCCTTGACAACTTTTTTTATAATCATTTTGCACTATTACCAAAAATGCAGTCAAGCAAAAACCACATTTTTATCAAACCTCGCAAATGACTATAAATTAAAAAAATGTTGTTTTCTGGTCTGTAACAATACGAGGTAAAAATATTAAGGTGTTATTAAAACCTGATCAAAACATTTTTTATGTAAAACATTAACATGACTCCGTTTACTTTTAAAACAGAATTCTTATTTACCTATATTTGCGTTATTAAATCCTAAATATTAGCTTTGTTCGCGGGTTCGATTCTGAACCGGTTCTGGGACTATTCGCATGCGCAGTGAAAAAAGCAGCGTTCGCGGTTGGTAAAATCCTGAATTTTTAGTAACAGTTCTGTGTTCGCGGGTTACAATGGAATCAGTTCGTTACCGGTTCGTAACCTGATTAGCAGTCCTGGGAATTTTTGTTGGAACTAAAAGTTCAGTTCGGAATTTCATGCGCATTGTCGACATGGTCAGCTGTTTTCTGTTTTTGTGGTACAGAAATAGACCGTTGTATTACAGTTTATTTGTTTCTGCCACTTTATATGCGGGTTACTATACCTGTTGAATATTTTTTTTATGTTTTTGTGATTCTGAGCGTATATAAACAAAGGATTTTTAATTGTATTCCGTATGAATGTATGTATGCAATAAAATAGACAAAGATTTAATTAAAAATATAGATAATTTGTACAAGATTTTACCATTTCTTGTTGTTTGAATTTTATCTTTAGTTAAATACACATACTTATGTTAAAAACGAGAGGAGGCAGGGAATCCTCGTCTTCCGCCGAGAGACCTCGAGTGGCTTTCGACAGTATAACAATTTACCTTTTTGTTTGAATTTATTTTTTTGTGTAGTATCCAATTTAACCATGAAAATCCTAACCAAAAGGGCTAGGTTAGAATACATCCTCAGCTGTATAGAAAACTCGTTCGCGGTAAATAAAAATTCCGAACTAATAAATAACTAGACATGCGCTTTAAAACAATTTAAACCAGTTCGGTTCTGGTTCAGGCTTACTAGACCCGCGAACAAAGCTTTTTCTGCTATTATATCGCACCAATGGAATAAATAAACTCAAAAAAGCTAAACAAGTTTGTTTGAAGTAACACATGTTTACTTTTTTAAAAGTCCTCTTCGATACCCAATAACAATAATAAATAACAAAATGAAGTTTATCTCAGAAAAGGTCTGAAAGAAATAAAATGTTTTTTTGAATATGTGCTTTTCTCCCTTCTAAAAAAGATATACAGGATGACCCATTTAAAATTAAAATAAAAAATGTGCCATTTTAAAAAAACGGAAAGTATAGTTTTCTGCAATATACAATTTTGCTTAGGAGAAAATTACCTCTATTATTTTATAATATTAAAAATAAAGGTCAAATTTGTTTATGTAAAGAAAAAACTTTTTTTTTTATTTTTCTGCGATAACAGACGTTTCTGTGACTTTTAGCTGTTTTGACAATTTAGCTTTCCTTTATATATATTACATTTCGAAATAAGTATGCACATATGCTTCACAAACTTAAATTTTTACCTTTAAAAATTAATAAAATAATGTTTTTCTTAAAAATGAACAAGTTTGCACATTTGAATGTCAGTTTAATCCCGAATATCCTTTCATTATACAATTTTTCGATATTCTGAAATAAGGGTGCACTCCTCTTAAGCAAAATTTATGATTTTAAACACCTAGTATACCACTGCAAAAAGTAATATCTGATGATTGCATTTTAGGTTTTAGGCCATAAGCTTTTTTTCGTAAAATTAATATTAGTTTAATAAAAATGGCGAAAATGAATCTTACCAATAATTTAATTATATTTTTTACCATTTGCCAATCCGTTATAATAAAAACGGCAAGACCCAGACCGATTTATAATGATTAATATGGTTATTTATTATGTTTTTATGTTTAGTTAACATGTGGGTCAAACGTATACATCAAGTAGTACTTTATTATGTTAACGACCTTAGCACTTGTATAAAAATTTACACATATACCATCGTTTTACGATTTCACACGTGTTATACAGGGTGTTTCACATCCTATCCGACAAACTTTAAGGGCTAGTTCTACAATAAAATTGATATTACTTACGCGAAAACCGTACATCAAATAAAAAAGTCAAGAGATCAAATTTATTCGAAACCTGATGTGGAATTTGAAACAGTATTTAAAAAAAATACAGTGGCGTACCATATTTTATTTAATAAATAATAGTTTAAAAAAACTAAAAAACACGCTTTTATATGCAACCGAACTAAAAATTAGAAAATAATTTTTCATTACAAAGAGTTTGTCACTTCAGAATAAAAGCGTGGGGTGCATTTTACTATTTTTTCATAACTTTTCCCTCATAGATATTTGCAAATAGAATAATTATAACATTTAATATATTAAGCACCCCACGCTTTTATTCTGAAGTGACAAACTCTTTGTAATGAAAAATTATTTTTCTAATTTTTAGTTCGGATGCATATAAAAGCGTGTTTTTTTAGTTTTTTAAACTATTATTTATTTTTCATTTTTCAGTTCGATATATCAATTAGATTTTTAAAAATAAATGCTCCAGTTTTATTCACTAAAAAATTCCTTCGCCATTTTGTCAAGAGTAGTATTAGGACACAGAGGATCTGTAAAGAAATTTATTTATCCTGGCGGTCCTAATCAGGATAACGAGGATACTGTTTTTAAATTATTGCATTGTCATCGGTCCTTGATACGTGTGCAAAGTTTCAAAGAAGGAAGTTGGTAAAAATTAGGCTCAAAGATTCCCGTTACATAGATAGATAGATGATAGACCGATAGATAGATAGATACAACCCAAGCTAATAAAAGCGTGTTAAAAAATGTTAACTTATTTCTCAGAAACCAGAAATAGATTTTAGGTTCGTCAAAAAAATTTTGAAAGAGCAAAAAAACAAAGCTCCTCGACCAAAAAGTAAGTTCTGGTTGTTACCGGATAAAATATTTTTCCAAGGGAAACACTTCAAATCTCCCTAGCTTATTTTCTTGTTTTCTGGTTAGTTCTAGTAAGAACATTTAAAAGCGCAAATTCGGTACCCTTTGAAAATAATACAAAAAAACATAAAAGGCCGCCTGCAATCGGACTATTTTATACAAAGGCGCCGCTATCCTTTACAGCGACGCGCCGATACACTATGGGATAGAATCCATTATTTTGGCCAAAAGCAACTTTGAAATTTTAATGGCTCATGCTGTGTATTTCAAAGTAGATAATTCAAACTACATGTACGCAAAATTATAAAAGGATATGACGACTTCTTATTGGGGTAATAAGAAACTTGAAAATGTATTTTAAGTAACACATAAATATACAACATTTAATCTACCTAGTTTATTATTAGCCATGTTTACTAAAAAAGTAAAAGAGTTTAAATAATAAGAGCTTTGTTGTGTTCCGATGCAGTCTCGCGAAGTCTCGCTACTGTTGTCAAAGATTTTCACCTTTTTCTTTATCAGTTTTTGTACTTACAATTGCCTTCCTACTTTTTGCTACTTCTGAGTGTAAGGACAGATACAAGATTTTTTATAATTTACAAGGTTTTCCATTTTAAAATTTAATATGTTTTGTCCTACACTGTATATCCTAAAAGATAAAAGCATTCTGATGAAAGATATGGATTCTACAGAATCTACCCAACAAAACAGTGTTTTTATTTATTTTATACGTTAAAAAATAAAAAAGTTGGGAAGATATATCTCTATTACGCTTCTAAGAATAATTTAAAATTATTTTCAGATTTGGATGGTCCATATTTCCGAAACTAATTGAGATAGACACATCAAATGTAGTATTTTTTGGTGGTGATATAATATTCAGGGTATTCCATTTAAAAAATCATACCTATTGTCGTACCCTGTATATCATATGAGATAATAATCATCGGATTACTGATTAGAATACTACCGAATTAACCAAACAAGCTGACATTTTAGTTTATTTTGTACAATAAAAATAATAATGTTAAGGAGGTGTAAATTTATAATAACATATAATAAGTTTTAGGTTTCCAAAAAGCATTTGTAATAATTTATAATATTTTCCAGTAAAAAGCACCTCATTTTAAGTTAGATTGGTAAGTTTCAGATTTTGACCAAAAAAATTAAGTTCTATCCCATAGTGCGATGACCAGCTGCATCAACCGGCATATCATAAAAGAAATATAGCAAAGGCGGCCACAAAGATCAAGCATGCCGATTTATTTGCTTTAAACTTTTTTGTGATTTTTTCTTATCAAAGAGCTAGTTAGTTCTTAGTTTTCCTGTTTCTAGCGAAGAGGAAACTACAGTAATATTACAGGCCCCCATAGTGAGAGATTAAGTTGAAATTTAACTCGAGCCCCTCCCCTCCCTCAATGCCTCACGTAGTTCGTGGACGCCCCCTTATTTTATATGGCAAAAGGTGTAGACCTTGCATATATACTATCGTTCCAAATTTCATCCAGAATACACCAAACGGTTCAGATTTTAGAAGAAGAACATAGACTTCTTGATATTATTCTTCGAAAATAAATAATAATGCCAAAATATGTCCGGATATACGAAACAAAAATTGATAAGCAGCTTTAGAGTGATACTAAAAAGTATCACACTTCTACTCGACTTTCGGGGTCATTCCACCCGGGTTTTCTGACTGTCGCCCCCCTAGGAGGTGCGCTGCAGCCTTAAGACTTGTGTGCCCTGACCCCTACTCCTTCGCATTCACACACCATTCGATTCCATAACTTGGATGGTGTGTGAATGGTGTGTGTACCTCCGGACAGTGCGGACGTGCGTGAGGGACTACAAAGTTCTTCCTGGAGTGGCGGCTGGAGGTGTCGTAAGATTCACGCTAAATTGACGGCATCTTCCTTCTGGATCTAAGCGCTGTGAGCGAAGATTCCTATAAGCTGATAGTATCCTGTTTGGTGGTGAACACGAGGTATTTCTCAAATGCCGGGAAATAGATGGGCCTGCCATGGGAACTGTCAGTAGTGAAAGTGAAGGTTATACGTAACACCAGTAGCAGATCTTGGTTTGACAGCCGACAATTTATGTATTGCATCGATTGTTGAATTATTTGTTTTCTTTTTGGAATTTCTGGGACCTACGAGCTCGATTATCGAGATTTTCCGCCGACGAAGCCCTGGAAAGTATAGTCCGGAAGGGGAGAGTGGTGGATTGAACCTGAAGGGACCAAAACCGAAAAAAAAATAGAATAGAACTTGGATGGTTGTTAGCTTCAGTCGATTACGCCCGAGCAGAACACCGGGTGCCGTTGCCCAAATCCGACAACGGCCCGGTCACCCATCCGCGTAATGGGCGCGCTCTTCACTGCTTTACTCCGGTGATCGACGCTGCCGATACAACCGGAGTAGCCACAAGCGCGCCTTTGAGTATAAAAGTATCCATAAATAGCATAAAATAAAATCCAAAGTTAAAAAAAAACAATTTTGACCTTAGTAGATAAGGAAAATGACGATTTCCGATAAAATACACGACTGCTTATTCATATTAAAGCAAATAATTGTATATTTTTTATTTTTGTTTTTTTTTTACCATGACGTCAATGAATACTTTTTAGAAAAAATGAAAATGGCTGTTTTAGTTTTTTTCTCGAAAACGAAGCTAGATACAAAAAAATACAAGAGACTAAAAAGTTGTATTATTAATTGCTTAATTCTAAAAATATAAAAACGTCAAAAAAGTCAGTGGCGTACTTTTTTTCTTAATAATAGAAGTTGCGGTGCCTCTGAGACGCCACTGGACCCAATATTAACAATCTGGTTAGATCTAAATAAGGGCCTTACTACTTTAAATAAATGTACCAAATTTTATCCAAATCGGCCTAAGCATATTAAAAATATTTAGAAAAAAACTGTTTTTTTTTCTTTAATTTTAACGCCCTGTATCTCAATAAGAAAGCAAGTCCGGACAATATGTTTATAGGAACTTTTTTCAAAAATAACATAAGGAATCACACCTTGAAGTTTCGTTCTGTTCTTAGAAAACACCCTGTATATCGTTAATATACGACATTTTGATATTTTCCATAAATATCCTGATATTTACGATCCCTGGTTTAAAGCTTATTTTCTTTCCCTTCAAAATTTAAATTAAACATTAAAACAGCCGCCTCTCTGTCTAATACATATTAAAATTAATTAAGTCTCTCGTCGTTGACCAAAATTTATTAGGAAGTATTTAATGACAAAGGAAACTATCTAATCACATGTTTATTATTCTACAGGCGTTAATATCCACGTAACAAAAATATACTTGAGACAATTTAATTGACTAACAATTTAAATTATGTTTATACAATTAACTTATTAAAATTATTTAATTACTATACATACGTCACTAGCAGTCATTACTCAGTTATAATTTAAGGTCTTTTGTGACATTTTTACAATGCATCTGATTAAGATATTTGTTTAGTGGGACAAATCCATTATTGAAAGTAAACATTTATGTTTATCTAAGTTGATAGCGGTAGAAGTATTTTGAAATATTTAGTTCTAAAACAAATATATTTTTGAATTTCGACTTTCTTGCATCGTTACGATATATCCTCTACGTGCACTATTGGAGGTACACTTAAGAGAGATTATGTTCTTTGCTACACGTAGACACTGGTTGTTTTTAAAAAAGCAGAAGAGGCAATGACCTATATTTTACGCATTGTATTGATATATGCGGATGATAACCATTTTACCTAATTATTGTGAAAGCCGGCTGATGGAGATTCGCCTTAATTTATGAAGAAGATAAAAGCAAAGTCGGTCTATATCAAGATCGTTTGCCTAGGTAAGGTTGCCTCGGAAGCATTGCAACATGACGGACCATACGTCACATATGTATTTTGCTCATTATTTAATGAAGTTTTTAACAGTGTAGTTTGTGTTTTTTATCAATATTAAAGAAATACTTTTAAATACTGTTAATTCCAGTTGTTACCGTAATTTCTTTATTTCCTATTAATAAATTATTTAACAATGATTATTCTAGCTGATTTTTAAATATTGTATATGGCGCTCTTTCGCCCTCATACTATTATCCGTCTAGACATCCTTGTTGGCGCCAAGGAACCAGCAGTGGGGTACATATGTGACGTAATGAGGCAACCTTACCTAGTCAAACGATCTTGGGTCTATATAGGGTCGCGACATTCGGCCATATGGCTGTTGACGTGTGATAACGTCACATCTCCGATTTTTCGGCCATGTTGTTTAGTGCCGGAGATATACAGTTTGTATGTGTTATGTAGCAGTATGTTTATCTAAGTTGATAGCGGTAGAAGTATTTTGAAATATTTAGTTCTAAAACAAATATATTTTTTGAATTTCGACTTTCTTGCATCGTTACGATATATCCTCTACGTGCACTACTGGTGGTACACTTCGAGAGATTATGTTCTTTGCTACACGTAGACACTGGTTGTTTTTAAAAACAGAAAGGCAATTAGCTGACTTTTTAAATATTGTATATCGCGCCTCTTTCGCTCTATAGTATTATCCGTCTAGACATCCTTGTTGGCGCCAAGGAACCAGCAGTGCGGTACATATGTGACGTCAATGAGGCAACCTTACCTAGTCAAACGATCTTGGGTCTATAGTCGCGACATTCGGCCATATTGCTTTGACGTGTGATAACGTCACATCTCCGATTTTTCGACCATGTTGTGCGGTGCTGGGGATATACAGTTTGTATGTGTTATGTAGCAGTGTTTATCTAAGTTGATAGCGGTAGAAGTATTTTGAAATATTTAGTTCTAAAACAAATATATTTTTTGAATTTCGACTTTCTTGCATCGTTACGATATATCCTCTACGTGCACTATTGGAGGTACACTTAAGAGAGATTATGTTCTTTGCTACACGTAGACACTGGTTGTTTTTAAAAAAGCAGAAGAGGCAATGACCTATATTTTACGCATTGTATTGATATATGCGGATGATAACCATTTACCTAATTATTTGCGAAAGCCGGCTGATGGAGATTCGCCTTAATTTGCATGAAGAAGATAAAAGCAAAGTCGGTCTATATCAAGATCGTTTGCCTAGAGTAAGGTTGCCTGCGGAAGCATTGCAACATGACGGACCATACGTCACATATGTATTTTTGCTCATTATTTAATGAAGTTTTTAACAGTGTAGTTTGTGTTTTTATCAATATTAAAGAAATACTTTTAAATACTGTTAATTCCAGTTGTTACCGTAATTTCTTTATTTCCTATTAAATAAATTATTTAACAATGATTATTCTAGCTGATTTTTAAATATTGTATATGGCGCTCTTTCGCCCTCATACTATTATCCGTCCCTAGACATCCTTGTTGGCGCCAAGGAACCAGCAGTGGGGTACTATATGTGACGTAATGGGAGCAACCTTACCTAGTCAAACGATCTTGGGTCTATATAGGGTCGCGACATTCCGGCCATATAGGGCTTTGACGTGTGATAACGTCACATCTCCGATTTTTTCGGCCATGTTGTTTAGTGCCGGAGATATACAGTTTGTATGTGTTTATGTAGCAGTATGTTTATCTAAGTTGATAGCGGTAGAAGTATTTTGAAATATTTCAGTTCTAAAACAAATATATTTTTTGAATTTCGACTTTCTTGCATCGTTACGATATATCCTCTACGTGCACTACTGGTGGTACACTTCGAGAGATTATGTTCTTTGCTACACGTAGACACTGGTTGTTTTTAAAAACAGAAAGGCAATGACCTATATTTTACGCATTGTGTATTGATATATGCGGTTGATAACCATTTTCCTAATTATTGTGAAAGCCGGCTAATGGAGATTTGGCTTTAATTTATGGAAAAGGTAAAAGTGGCTTATGCAGAGGATACATTATACAGGGTGATTCAAAAATCGATCACGAAAATTAAGGGGTGATTCTACTTGAGAAAATAAGGGTAGAGCTTCATATACATTCTTTTCAAAATGTCATTCGTTTTCGAATTACAAGCTGTCAAAGTTCAGTTTTTATTTTGGGTTTTTCGCCATGTTGCTGGAAAAACAAACAATTGTATAATGTTAGAAACATGGCACTGCTGAAACGACAAAATTGACGTGCGCAGAATCCGAACGGTTGCAAACATTTCGGACAGCCTGCTGGAACAAACCATATGTGTATCTAACTTTATTAGATTCGAAAATATGACCATCTAACTGAAGGTATTCAGGTAATTTTAAAGTACCGCCATTTTTTGGGAGGTTGAGGTATTTACTTTATATTCTGGGGTTATAAAGAACTCGTCAAGAGCTTAAAAATGATGTGCCACAAGACCCCTCTTATCATGCAGTTTTTCTTTTATAGAATGGCACTCAGCTGTCAGTTTGACATTTAAATATGTCGTCTCTTGTCTAAAAGTTGGTTTATGTTGTCTTACTAAAGTCCTTGAATTTTCATGAAAAAATACTAAACAATTCAAAAGTTAGGAGGGGTTTCTGAATTTAGACAAGCACTGTATATCATAAAGGATATTTATTCGGCATAAATATCGCAATATATATCGTGATATATATCATGATATATATCTGCGAACCCTGCAGCATGAAGCTTACGTAGAGTTTCAAAGTCAAGGACTCTTTTTTAAAACAAACAAAGAATTGCTTATAAATTAATAAAGATGCCCAACAAATAGCTTAATAATTGAAAAATATACGCATCTTTTTGTTTTTAGTACATGTTTTTTATTAATTCATTAAACAATGTTTATTTAATATTTAAAACTGAATGTTCAAGGTAAGAGAGCGTATACTTTTATAAGCAAGACATGTAGTGGTGTTTGTAAGGATTTCGCATACTTAAAGAACATTTTTTTCTCTAAAGAGTTAACAACAATGTGTTAAAACCTTGTAAAAGCCTTCGAAATAAATAATAAAAATGTTTGTAGCTTTTCTTTAAAAAGTGTAACTAAGGGTACATCGTAAAATCGAATCCGATTGGACGGATCGCATTAAACCTAATACAGCGCCCTTCGTCCTAGAATTTATCAGCTTTGTTCGCGGGTCTAGTAATGAACCGATTCTGAACCAGAACCGGACTGGTTTAGAATTGTTTTAAAGCGCATGTCTAGTTATTTATTAGTACGGAATTTTTATTTACCGCGATCGATTTTCTATACAGCTGAGGATGTATTCTAACCTAGCCTTTTGGTTAGGATTTTTTTATGGTTAAATTGGACACTACACAAAAAAAAATTCAAACAAAAAGGTAAATTGTTATACTGTCGAAAGCCACTCGAGGTCTCTCGGCGGAAGACGAGGGATTCCCTGCCTCCTGTCGTTTTTAACATAAGTATGTGTATTTAACTAAAGATGAAAGTCAAAGAACAAGAAATGGTAAAATCTTCTAATATTGTCTATATTTTTTAATTAAATCTTTATTTATTTTATTGCATAGGTACATACATTGATACGGAATACAATTAAATATCCTTTGTTTATATACGCTCAGAATCACAAATATATAAAAAAATATTCAACAGGTATAATAACCCGCATAAGAACTGGCAGAAACAAATAAACTGTAATACAACGGTTTATTTCTGTACCACAAAAACGGAAAACAGCTGACCATTTCGACAATGCGCATGAAATTCCGAACTGAACTTTTAGTTCCAACAAAAATCCCAGGACTGCTAATCAGGTTACGAACCGGTAACGAACTGATTCCATTGTAACCCGCGAACACAGAACTGTTACTAAAAATTCAGGATTTTACTAACCGCGAACGCTGATGTTTTCACTGCGCATGCGAATAGTCCCAGAACCGGTTCATAATCAAACCCGCGAACAAAGCTATCAGATGCAGATAATCCGGTTCTAAATTCTTTTAAATTTGACAAAGAAAAGTATATACGATGACAGAGAGCAAACAAATAAAAATAAACTTCTAACCTTACTTTTGTGGATTTTTTTTATTTAATTTTATTTAATTTCAGAAAATAATACAAATAACGCAAACCACTAAAGAAACACTATCACAATATTTTAGCAAATATTTTATTTTTCACTATTTCCTTCCTGCACTTATCAGCTGTTTTACTTAACTGTCACTTTCAAACCTTTTCCAAAACCGTGTATATCGTATAAATATAACCTCCGATCGGACTGAAATCAAATCAAATCGCTTGAAAAACAGGATTGACTTATGGTGTTCAATTCAATCCCTTACTCAATCTGAAACGTGTATATCGCAATTTTTTGTCGGATTAAGTTTTTTATCCGATAGGTTAAATCGGATTCAGTATAACAATGTACCCTTAGTCTGTGTAATAATACCTAAGCAATATTCTATCTATCCCTTTGTTCTATGGCTCTGATACTAAGTCAATTCGCCAGTTCTTCCGTTCCGGTCATTAAGCTATTGCCTATAAGCTTTCCCGGCTTTGTCCGTGGAAAATCTGGATAATCGACCTCTAAACTCCCAGACTTTCCTAGCATATGAATAAGAAACACTTCCAACAATCAACACCAGCGATGAACTTCTAAACATGCATAAATTGTGGCTGTCAAGCCAAGGGCTGCTACTGGTATCGCGCATAACCGTCACTTTCACCACTGACGCTTTTCCGCAAGGCATGCGCACCTCCTCGACCATACGAAGACACCATGTGTTCAACACCAAAACGTAAAAACCTCAGGCTTTAGGAATCATCACTCACAGCGCTTAGCCCCAGAAGAAAGAAGCTCCAATTTAGCGTGAATCTTTTCTCGATCCCCAAGAGTACAGCAATGCTCATACGACGCCTTCAGCCGCCAACCCGGGACGTCTATGTAGACTTCTACGTAAACGTGAACCGCACTACTCGAAGACCGCGGAAAGAGTGCTAAGCAATATTAAATTTACCTGAAGACTACCCCTAATTAAGAATTTTATTTTCGGCATTTCCTTGTGCTATTGTTATTCCTTGATTTAAAAATATTAAACCTATGATTTATTAAAACCTAAGCTAGGTACTCTATTAAAAAAAAAAAAATGCTATTGCTAATTTTAATGTGGGCATTAACCGACTGTAATTTTAGTTTGTTCTGTGTAAAGTTATTAATACCTGTTGTTTTGTCCTGTGAAAAACATATAAAAATCAAAAAGATTTTCTAAGATTTATTTTCTTTGCGAGAGGGGCGCCAAGTCAAGGGGGCGGGAGCGGCGACCGCCTCCCTTAGCCCCCTGTGATTACGCCACTGGAAAAGTGCTTTCTAGGTATTTTTTTAAGCGATTTTTTTCTTAGTAAAATAAAATGAGTTAATTATCATCTTCATCGTTATATAACTTTTAAGCTGCCAAAATCAAACTTGTGCCAATTCGTGATATTAAGAAGCAACTTTTTTTGAGCTACAAATATCGACTTTTGTCAATTTTCCCTATTTTTGAGATACGCCGCGCCGCTTCGTGATAATTGGTATATTCCTTTTAGGGTCTAGAACCGCCTGGAACGACACCAAAAGTGTTCCTTTTAATTGCAGTCTTTTGTATTTTTGACAGTTTTGACACTCTTGACAGTTCAAGAACGGTTTCGGGCGATTCTAGAGCATAAAAGGAATACACCAATTGCCGACGAATTTTTGCTCCCCAGTTTAGATTTTTGATCTTCGACTTTCTTGCAACCTTTCGTAATTACCTCTACGTGCACTATTGGAGGTACACTTCGAAATGCTATGTTCTTTGCTTCACGTAGACATATGTTTGTTTTTAAAAACAAAGAGGCAGTGACCTACATTATTTAACGCAGTCTAACGAGATATGAGTAATATGAGTATACTTAATCATATTATCTAATTATTGTGAGAGCCGGCTGATGGGGATATTATGTCTTTAATTTATGGAGGCTAAAGATTTGTTTTAGGTGTATTTAGATCAACCTGTAGCTGGATAACCATGGGGTTTTTAAAAAAGTAAATACTGGAACATATACAGGTCGGATAAGACCACAGTATAAAATTATTTTAGTCTATACAGGGTGTCTCAAAAAAGTGTGACGTATCAAAGTTATATTTTTTTAAATGGAACACCCTATATTTTATGACAGTTTTAGATTCTACTTTAAAAAATAACTTAAGTTTGTTTATAGTACTAAGTGTCTAATTTTATTCGTTTTTGTGATATTTGATTTTTTGAAAAATGCAGAGGTAAAATTAAATTGATTTTACTTTAACACTTTTAACACTTTAAACTTTAAATGTTAACAAGATTAGAAAAAGTCTGCTATATCATACGTAGGTCAAATCAAGATCAAATATTGTACAGGGTGATCAAAAAATAATTTCAATTTTTCAGAAAATCAAATAGCCATATCTCTCTTATTTTAAATGGAACACCCTGTATTTTTACGTCACATGATGACAAATAAAATACTCTTTCAAATGGTGTATAGGTTGCCTATACCTATCTTTTGTCTTTTTAGTAAAATCTGTTTTTACAAATTTTAGTCCAAATGTTTATTTAGAGATTAAAGTTGGCTGTGACATAGCAGCCATTAATATTTTCTTAAGAAATAACAACGACCATTCATTGATTACTAGTGTTTTAGTCAGTTTAAAGAAATTTCAATGATTTTAAATAAAAACCTTCTTCTACAGCAACAGATGATATATTACTGGTAGGATGTGAAAAATTGTTTACTTTAGTCTAAGAGTTAATCTGAAAATATTCAGGAAAGAAAAGCCATCTGATAACAATGGTTGCTTTAAAAAATTTGACACGGCAGATTATGAATAATGGAAGAGCAGTTATAGATCGCAGAATGTCGTCATAACTGACCAGGGCGTTATTAGGATTGTTTAAAGCATAAGTTTGCTCATTACCATTCAGCTGAAGATAAGTGTTATTGGAAGTAGCATTATAAGCAAATAATGAATTTTTTTCTGTGAATTTTAAAAATAGTGGCAGATAATATAAAATCTTTTAATTTTTGTGCTTTCCAACAAATTTACATTTTGCAATAACGGCTTAGTAAATAGGCATAGCTATATCACAGCCTACTTACATTTAAATAGACATTTGGAATAAAAATATGTTAAAACGGAATTTATACCTAAAAGCACAAAAGGTGCGTACAGGCCTCCATACCATTTGAAAGAGCATTTAGTTTGTCATCATGTGAAGATTGGCAAAAAATACAGGGTGTTTCTGTTAAAATAGGAGAGATATGGCTAATTGACTTTCTGAAAAAGCTGAAGAGTTATTTTTGATCGCCCTGTACAATCTATTTGATCTCGATTTGACCTGTAAACACATTATTTAAAACAAATTATGGATGCTCGGATTTTTTTACTTGTAGTTTCAATTTTAGCACAAACCAATTAATTACTCCAACTTTTTAATATTAGCAATAATTAAACTAATTAACTACAAAATATTAGGGTTTGGCGTTTAATTTCATAATAAGTTTGGTAATTTAATCATCAAAAAACATGAGACAAAATAAAAATTTTAGTAAACATGTGTGTTGGGGATTGCTAGGTCCAATTTTTGAGGTCAAATACCAGGAGTGTATACTAAATGCGTATACATGTGTTAAAGTTGCCAAAGGTGCAAATTTTTGTCGGGTTCCTTAGGGACGTTACTTGCAGTACCTGGGCCAGTATTGAAATCTGACTCTCATGATAATAACTCTTTTATAACCTTTTAGGAGGTTTGTTTCTACGAGTCTACCTCGGATAATCATGTCTCCATATATAGAAGCTCGCGCTTTAACCCAGCTTGTCAATGTCAAATGTTTCGAGTGTCGGACCGCAAACGCGTCTCTTTTGTGTCGGACAAGTTTACATGCAATTTTTAAACATTGTGCCGAAAATCGTAAGTGTTCCACACACGAAACGATAAGACCCATGGACATGTTTTGGGTATCGGATTGGAGGTTTCGTAACTGTAACCCTTCCGATTTTCAGTACAATAATTAAAATACATGTAAACATTGTGGTAAACTTGTCCGACAAAAGAGTGACGCGTTCGCCCAGTCCGACATCCGAAACATTTGACATTGACACGCTGGGTTAAAACGCCGGTTATATATATGGAGACATGATTATTCGTGGTAGACTCGTCAAAAGGAACTCCTCTAAAAAGGTTTTAAAAGTGTTTTTATCATGAAGTTAATATCAATACTGGCCCAAGTACTATAAGTAACGTCCCTAAAACCTGACAAAAATTTGCACAAATCTCAAGATGTGATCTTTTGGGTATACGCGCATTTAGTTCTGACGTCACGACGCAGGCAAGGAATCCAAACAATAGATTTATATTATGGAAATTCGTGATGAAAGTTAAAATTACGCGATTTATGTGAGTTTTTTTGTGTGTTTTAAAGTGTTTGTGACTAGTGCCGGCTATTTGTGACACTGTGACTCTAAATTTTCGTGATTATTTGTGATATTCATTCACCTAACGCTATGTAGTGTGAACAAAAGTATAATTTTACGAACTTCAATCGATGATATTAATGCTGAAAGGTTCCTCGTAATCCATTTTGATAAAACTAATATAAAAATATCTTAAAATAGTGCCACTAATGTAACAAAAATGAAAGAAATAAAGCATATTTTTCATGAGAAGGCTCATTTGTTTGTTTATGGAGGCTGAGGGAGGTAGGGGTTTGCTTGGATTCAATTCAAAGCGCAAAAATATACTCTGGATTAGCGCTTTTATGGCAGTGTAAAAAGCGCATAAGAAAGAAATATGACAAGAGTATAATCTATCGCTTTTGGTTCTGCTGACCACTATAATTATTATGCAGAGCTAAAGTTTATTGCTTTTAAGCATGCGATTGTTTGCGCAGCTAAGCGGCAAGACTGCCTTTAATAGGTATGATGAAATGTTTTCATAGTTGTAGAACCGTTCTTGACACTATTGACAGTTCAGAGAACGGTTTAGAACGGTTCTACAAGGTAAAAGGAATACACCAAATAATTGTGACAACTTTGACATATAATACATTGTTTAAACGTGAATATAACCGATTGGTAAATACCGTTTTAGAATTGGTTCTTCGCCTAAAATTGATGATATTGTTATTACTTCTTAACTTGTTGCGAACAGACTTAATAAACATAATTATATTAGCTGAGATTCATATATTATTCAACATTTTCATACATTGTTTATTTCTCTTAAGTTAATAATATAATATTTTTACTCAACAAATAATAACTCATAAAACTTTTATATCTTTTAACTAAAAATAAGGTTGAATGTCTGATAAGTTATCGGTAAATAAAAACAATAAAATAGTTTTAGTCTCGGTTTTAGTACATTTTAATTTTGTTACGAAATATTTAAATTTTTATTGGGGTATCAATAAAAAACTAAACCAAGTCAGTACATCAAGAAAAGTTTTTTTTTGTATTCCAAAATTTGAACATGCGGAATTGACTCCAGAGAAACGATTTTTACCAACATTCACTACTTTTTCATGGTTTTTATGTTTCAACTTAAGAGGTATAATATACTGCAAAAATATGATTTTATAAAAAAATACTTTTATTGTTTTTCCCGTGTGGTCATTATTTCAAATTGTGTCAGTTATCTAACTAACCAGAACAACGACGTATGGACCCAGCGATTCATTCATAATTTTATGATAAACATTAAGCCAACAATCCTAATAGGCAAAGGGGTGGTGAGGCAAGCGAGAAATGAAAATGGCGGACTTACTTTTTGACCTTGGTCGATAGTATGCACTCCAACGACGTTGGGCTCTATTTACCTGTGAAAAGTGAGGTGCGGAAATGAATAGTCTATCCTTCTACAAACAAAGCACTGCCTACCCATATTGTCTTTAAAAACACTTTCTAATCACCAACAAAGACCAGAAAATACAAAAAAAACGGTTTATAAGCTTTATTTGATCACTTGGCCTTCCAAATTGTCAAATGACAGAAACCAACAGAAATGGCAAAGCAAAGGGGGCGTCACTCACAAGCGTTTAGGAAGAGTTCATTCATGTTCTATTTACGATGGAGTAAAAAACCCCGGGTGGCGTTGCCGGGATTAACAAATAATCACGTATTTTCATAATTTTGTTTTTTTTTAAAGATAATAACTTATAATATTTGAACATAATTTTTTATTATGATATCTATAAATAATAAAAATATATGTATTGTTTATTTAAAAAGATATATTACAAAATTCTTTAATATAGAGGCTTATCCAACAACTACTTGTGGTTAGTAAGTTTAGAGTGGAAAAATTAAATTTGGCAAACCGCATTTTAGCGCTTTTACTGTGATGTAGTGATGACAACAGCTCAAACGTAAACAAACCTGGTCCATACGTCGTTGAACCAGAACTAATTTTTAAATATTAACATCTATCCTTTATTATAATTTTCGATATTAGCAAATATACATGCAGGTACTTTACTCTTGAGCAAAAATTACCTTTGGGCCAAACCTTGTAAATGAATGACACAATTTGATATCTGATGGTTGTACTTTAGGTTTTGGACCATGGTGAGCTTTTAATAAAAAATTTTTTTTCGTAAAATTAATAATAAAAAAGTTACCCATATGACGCCAACATACGTAGCCACACTGTACTGTATAGGCAAGACTTAAAAGTATATCGACCAGTAATGCAATATCAAAACAAGCACTATTAGTCACCCATGTTTACATGCCGGTATTCGCGTTAGAGTGTCTCTTTTCCTCACATTGCCTATGGGCACAGCCTTCTTAAACTTATGAGCCGTGAAGTAAGAAAGGCAACGTTGCAAACAACACTGTACAGTAGGAATATTAAAATGAGTTCCTAATAGATTACATGCTAAATATAATTCATTATTTAAGTGTTTTAAACAAAATATAGGTATTAATTTTTTTAGGATGTTTTAGACAACATATAGGTATAATTTTAAATACTATAGTTGCCCTAAAAGCAATAATGTGTCTGCAAAACTTATCAGGAACTTTTCTGCCTTATACAAATTTGTTGACAAGGATTTAAAAATTTCAAGTTGTTAGGATTTTTTTACCACTCTTTATGCATTTTTTGCGAACAGACCAATGTAGCTTTTTAAATTTAACTAAACAATTTTTATTAGGAATATTTAAATAATTTAATACTTAAAATGAATTGAAAGCATGTGTGTTAAGTTATAAATTTAAAAGCCTAATTTATATTACATAAGATGCACTTTAAAATACCAAACGCTTTAAATTAGGTTTTCCACTATAGTTACCCTAAAACCGCCTTAAGTAAATAACTTTCAGAATATCTATATGAATATTATTTTTTGGTGAACTTATCAGTATATTTATGCGAATTAGGTGATATAGTCCTTAGGATATGGCTTGGGGTAAATAATTGTTTTTGGTGCACTTTACACACTATTGATATCAAATTAAATGAATTTTTTAAAAATCGACTTAGTTAATTAGTTGCCCGTAAAATATATTTGTCCATTTACCCTACAGGTACTACTTTTACTTTAAATTAAAAAAAAAAAAACACTTATCCGGTCAATAGCGCACAACCAGGCTTTTCTAATTTCATCATCTTCGGGGAAATTAAATGTTGTTTGATAAACCTCTGTTTTAATATAACTGGGGTAATTCGTTTTGCAGCTCCGAAACGCACCACGTTCGTGGCGTAATGTACGCCGTACGCACCTACTATACGCGCACATTTAAATGTAATACAACGATTGACATCTTGGCACTGGTCCTATTTTTTAAATATAACAATGAATTACTTATTTTTCTTTATATAATAATTATACGCTACGATTTAACTTTTAAAAACAGAAAAAGCTTTTAAGCAATCGTTTAAACTTGTTTCCGTTTACTTCTAACCTTTACTTGACATTCCTACTGTGCTGTGTTGCCAGATTTCCTACTTCACGGCTTATAAGTTTAAGAAGGCTGTGCTATGGGTTATTTTATTTAGCTGATATATATTAATTTCATGCGCATTGTCGACATGGTGAGCTGTTTTCTGTTTTTGTGGTACAGAAATAAAAACCGTTGTATTACAGTTTATTTATTTCTGCCACTTTTTATGTGGGTGGGTTAATATATACCTGGGTTAATATTCTACCATTTCGTGTTGTTTGAATTTTATCTTTAGTTAAATACACATACTTATGTTAAAAACAAGAGGAGGCAGGGAATCCCCCGTTTTCCGCCGAGGGACCTCGAGTGGCTTTCGACAGTATAACAATTTACCTTTTGTTTGAATTTATTTTTTTTATGTAGTATCCAATTTAACCATGAAAATCCTAACCAAAAGGCTAGGTTAGAATACATCCTCAGCTGTATAGAAAAACGTTCGCGGTAAATTAAATTCCGAACTAATAAATAACTAGACATGCGCTTTAAAACAATTCTAAACCAGTTCGGTTCTGGTTCAGAATCGGTTCATTACTAGACCCGCTAACAATGCTATCATTAGTTGGGTACCTACTTTATAAGCTACAAAATTTGAAACATTATTTTGCTGTAAATATGAAATGTATTTATTTACTACATACAAAGTTTTAACAAAAAAAGTAAGTTATTATAACATACATAGATAGCTGCTTTTAGACGGTTGTTATTGCAAATATTTTTAAAAAATATCAGTATAATGCGCGGTTATTATTGATAACATTCATTTCATAAACAGGTCGAGCAATTCGTAAATTATTCTCCGATCATTATTATTAGGTATTTTGAATAAATGTATCCAAAACCAGACAAAAAACAATCGTTCGTACAACACAATAATATGACGAACTTTGATTATGTAATCTTGTTATTATGTTAACACCAATTTAAAAAGGGGACTTCTCCTGCCATTAACTTATTGGCGCTAAGCAACCTATTTATAGATTACAAAACATCCTCACCTTATTTTTATTCCTTATCAAACGTGTAACAAAACCCGGCACCCACGGTACCTAGACTTGGGCTTTACACAGTATGTGTTCTAAAAGTCTGAACACGCTCAAATATTAGGGGTGTGCGAATAGTTCGAACTTACGAATAATTCGTATCGAATCGAATATCAATATTCGATTCGAAACTTGAATCGCATAATTCGTAAATTCGAAAGTTCCCGAATAGTTCGAAAAATTTCGAATAATTCGAGAAATTTCGAATAAGTCGAATTTTTTTCGAATAATTCGAAATTTTTCGAATATTCGATTTTTTTCGAATATTCGATTTTTTTCGAATATTTGATTTTTTCGAATTATTACGAATTATTATAGTAATCGCAAATTTTCGAGCATATTGAATTTGGAATTTGTTATGCGTGATATTTAAATATAAATTTGACAAATAATAACATTTGATTTGAACCAAAAAATTTAATTACATAAATAAAACATTTATTATGAAAATATAAAAAATATAGTATTTTTCATATATTATACCGGGTGGTTAACAAAACTAATACCGGAATTTAAAAATATTTGATCATTTACATTATACGGCAAATCTTTTAAAAATTATAAATTGAAAACATTATTAGGGAATTTTAGTCTAAATATAGTTTTTATATATGGGGTGTTTTAAAACTTCTGGAAAAAACATATAGTAAATAAAACTCCTGGTATACATATACAGGGTGTAACTAAATAAGTGTAAAACATTTAAGAAGGTGATTCCTCATTGAAAAATATGAAAAAAGTTCCTATAAACATGGGTCCGAAAATGCATACTTTCCAAGATACAGGGTGTTAAACTTTTTAAATAAAATAGGTTTTTTGTAATTATCTTGAATACCCTGTAACCGATTTTCTTTAAATTTTTCAGTGTTATTTCTAGTAATAAGGGCCAAAGTTAGGCATAATTAAATTAAAATTATTAAGTTCAGTGGCGTCTCACGGGACATCTTATCGAAAATAATTGTAAAAAATGTACGCCACTGACTTTTTGTAACTTTTTTATTTTTTTAGAATAAGCAACTGAAAATACAACTTTTTTATATCTTGACATTTTTTTGTATCTTGCTTCGTTTTCAAGAAAAAAAATAAAAACCACTTTATTGCATGTTTCTTGGGACGGAATTTTTGAATTTTGACGATTTACTGAGCAAAAACAGTTAAAGATAGAGCAAAATTAATTTTACTTTCCTGTCTTAACTTTTTAAGGACTATCTAATGACATTAAAAAGTGAAGGTCAACTGAAGATTAAAGAAGGTGAATGTTGAACCTAAATGTTGGACACCCTGTATCTTAGAAACTATGCATTTTTGGACCTATGTTTATAAGAACTTTTTTCATATTTTTCAATGAGGAATCACCTCCTTAAATGTTTTACACTTATTTAGTTACACCCTGTATAGTATGGTGTACGTATATAGTAAGCAAATAAATATACACACAGTATTTAAAACCTAAAATTGACCAGGTTTTTTGTGCAATATACAGGGTGTAACAAAAATTTGTAAATAAAACAACGTTCTTCTTAAAAACAATATGTTTTTAATTAAATATTTTAAATAAAAAAGAGTATTATAAAATTATTTAATTCCTATTTACAGGATGTTTAGGTATATTCGGCCCACAGAAGTAAGGTTACAATGTAAGGTATATATATACATATAAACTTTTTTGGGCTTTTTAAAAATACCCTTAATACAATGTATTTAAAATGTTGAAAACTATTGTACGTAGGGTGTTCGAAAAGTTTTGAGATATACATACATTTATTTGATTTTTTCAAAATAATTTCCACCACATTGAATACACTTTTCCATTCTAACAAACCAGTCACTGAAAATAGCTTTCCACTTTTCATTTGAAATTTCAGCGCATATTTTATCCCAGGCCTCCAGTAGCGTGTCTTCAGTTTTAAACTATTGTCCTTTCAGTTGGCTTTTGACAAAAGGAAACAACCCAAAGTCACACGGCGTCAAGTCGGGGCTATAAGGCAGATGTTCCAAAAGTCTCAAACCTGCATCTATCAAAAATTGACTGGTAAGTTCAGCTCGATGAGGTGGGGCATTGTCATGATGAAGGTATTTACCAGCTAGCGAGTTGCGAGTTTGGGCGAATCACTATTAACTTTTCTATAAGTTTTGAAAGGCATACTGTAGTGTACCAGAGAGCATTAACGGTCTTCTGTTCTCGGAGCACAACACGTTCAATTATTCCTCTTGAACCAAAGAAAACAACTATCATTATTTTTTTATAGATCTTGATTTGCGAACTTCGGTCGGAGTTTCTTCACCTTCGAGAACCCATATCTTATTCTGGTGTTTAGTTGGGACGTCATAATAATAAAGATAAGATTCATCTCCTGTGACGATCGACACTATGTCTTTAGATTTACCCTCCTGGAATTTGGACATCATTTTTTTACACCAAGTCACTCTTTGTGTCTGCTGCTCGGGAGTTAACTTGTGTGGAACCCAAAGAGTACAAATTTTTCTAAAATCCAAGTGCTCATGTATGATCGTGTATAATGTTGCTAAACTAATGTTCAATGTCTCTTCTGACTGTCGAGAGGCAATTCGTCGGTTTGTTTCTATAACTTTTTGGACGGCAGATATGTTTTCTGGGGTAACTACTTCACACGGTCGACCCGAGCGTGAAGCAAAGCAAAAACAAGCCCCGCTGAAATTGTTTGTACCATCTGTATATGGTCGCACGAGATGGACAGTCATCACCAAGTATAGGATTCATTTTTTCTAAACACTGTTCTTGAAAAACCCACATGAAAAGTTATATTTCAAAATTGCACGGCACTCGATAGTCGTCCACGACGCCACTGCGCTAAAATCGCTGGACACGAACTGGCGCAAAACTGATAGTTTACTAATAACTATGTAGGATTACGACATGTCATGACATGTACAAACACAAAACATCAATGTTACTTTCCTGCACCATTTAGTTACAAAGTATCTCAAAACTTACTGAACACCCTACGTATTTCAGATATTCATCATACAGGGTATTTCATAAATCTGTTACTAAACTTGAAAAATAATTTATCTTTAGGATTTTGTGCAGGGTCTTTCAAAAATGTTATATTAAAAATATAAAAAAGAGGATTTTATTTTATATATTTTATATTTATATGAAAATAAAAAATGGAGCAATTGTCTTCTTCAGATAATTAATTTTTAATCAAAAAGGATATGGGTCAGAAGAATATTTTGATGCCCAATGTTATGGAATCTCAATTGGATAAAATAAAGAATCCATTCATATTTTGATAATTAGTGAATAGTTCGCATTATTCGTGAATTATTCAAAAATTTTTGAGTTATTCGAAAATTTTCGAATTATTCGAAATGTTTCGAATTATTCGATTCGAATTTCGAATCGAATATTAATATTCGATTCGATTCGATCGATATTCGCACACCCCTATCAAATATCTAAGAAAATTTGGAATTATTTGAAATTCGGTACTTCAGGCCGATATTAACACTGAATTCATAGTATGTTTAATCCTGGAGTACCGAATTTCGTCCAAATTGGTTCAAAATTCTTTGAGATATTTGAGCGAATTTTTGAACACACTGTGTAAGCCTTCATAGACTGATATTATTTATATTTTTTTATTATTACGTCAACGTTGACTTAAACTTGTTTATTTTTTCAGGCGGTTTCCTGCGACAAGTACTCGTGTCTTTTAACACCAAAGTTGCAAAACGTCAACCTCATATCACGCGATTTTAGCAGCAAACATGATGCCAAGCATCATCATGAGAGAAAATACCAATCTTCTTCGGAATCAGACAGTGACTTGGACGAGTGGATTGGAAAAAGGGTATGTTTTTTTTTTTTTTTTTTTATCTTTTTGACATCCCACGAAGGTCTATGCCTAAATACCAGAGTACCGTGGGTGTCGGGTTATTAGATGTTTAACCCATCGTTTCCCTGTTCCGTCAACGTTGTCCAAGCACTGAAACATGCAGTTGCATTTCACAGCACCTTTTAGACAACGCGGTAGTGCCACCACGGTCGTTATTTTTAAATAACTACTACCTAAATATGTCTCCCCGCTGGGAATCGAACCGCCGACCTCTGGCTTCAAAGATCAAAGCTCTGTCCACTAGGCCACGGGGATGTAAACACAACATCTCATTTGTTGAAGGGATTATTGTAATATGTAATAACATGATAAGCCACACAAAATACGAAGTTATTAAATTTGTAAGTTAGAACATAAATATAAAAATCAATTCGAATGTTTATTAGTTTTTAGGTCCAAAAATAATACTTAAAACTTTTTATTGTGGCGCCGGTTCGATTCCTGCCCGAAGAGACATTTTTAGGTAGTAGTTATTTGAAAAATAACGACCGTGTCGGCACTACCGCATTGTTTAAAAGGTGCTGTGAAATGCAAACACTGCATGTTTCAGTGCTTAAAGAACGTTGACGGAACAGGGAGAAAGATGGATTAAACATCTAATAACCCGACACTCACCGTGAGTGAAGACTGCCTAAACTACTAGAGTACCGTGACGGTACTCTAGTAGTTTAGGCAGGCTTTGTAGGATGTCACAAAGATAAAAAAACAGATATACTTTTTGCACGAATTTAAAATAGCTGTTTTTATAATCGTTGAAGTCTGAACCACCTTTAATTCATTTTGAAAGCAAATGCCGCAAAGTGCACAAAAAATGATAAAGCAAACAAACCTTTTCGAAAGCACATAGCCTCTAACATTGCTTAAACAAGTGTCACGTACTTAGAAAACATCATCTTATTTCGTCTCTGTCCTGCCATAAAAGGTAACCCGTGCCGTTAGAATTATAAACTAGTCGGGTGTATTATTTATTGCTGCAATAAATCATTTTTTACAAAAGGGTTTGTTTATTTTTTGATACTTGGCGGCATCCCTTTTAGAATAAATTAAATCTGGTCCCAGCTTTATAGTAAGAACATTTTAAAAGCGCAAATTCGGTACCCTTTGAAAATAATACAAAAAACATAAAAAGGCCGCCTGCAATAGGAATATTTTATACAAAGGCGCCGCTACCCTTTACAGCGACGCGCCGATACATTATGGGATAGAAATCCATTATTTTGGCCAAAAAGCAACTTTGAAATTTTAATGGCTCATGCTGTGTATTTCAAAGTAGATACTCCAAACTATATGTACGCAAAATTATAAAAGGATATGACGATTTCTATTGGGGTAATAAGAAACTTAAAAATGTATTTTAAGCAAACATAAATATACAGCATTTAATCTCTTAGTTTATGATTACCCTTGATTACTAAAAAAAAGAGTTTAGAGAAATAATAAGAGCTATTGTTGTGTTTCCGATGCAGTCTCGCGAAGTCTCGCTGCTTTTGTCAAAGATTTTTTAAACCTTTTTCTTTATCAGTTTTTGTACTTACAATTGCCTTCCTACTTTTTGCTAGTTCTGAGTGTAAGGACAGATTCAAGATTTTTTATAATTTACAAGGTTTTCCATTTTAAAATTTAATATGTTTTGTCCTACACTGTATATCCTAAAAGATAAAAGCATTCTGATGAAAGATATGGATTCTACAGAATCTACCCAACAAAACAGTGTTATTATTTATTTTATACGTTAAAAAATAAAAAAGTTGGGAAGATGTATCTCTATTACGCTTCTAAGAATAATTTAAAATTATTTTTCAGATTTGGATGGTCATATTTCCGACACTAATTGAGATAGACACATCAAATGTAGTATTTTTCAAGCATTTTAAAATATTTTTTGGTGGTGATATAATATTCAGGGTATTTCATTTAAAAAATCATACCTATTGTCGTACCCTGTATATCATATGAGATAATAATCATCGGATTACTGATTAGAATACTACCGAATTAACCAAACAAGCTGACATTTTAGTTTATTTTGTACAATAAAAAATAATAATGTTAAGTGGGGTGTAAATTTATAATAACATATAATAAGTTTTAGGTTTCCAAAAGCATTTGTAATAATTTATAATATTTTTTCCAGTAAAAAGCACCTCATTTTAAGTTAGATTGGTAAGTTTCAGAATTTTGTCCAAAAAAATTAATTTCTATCCCATAGTGCGATGACCACCTGCATCAACCGGCATTCATAAAAGAAATATAGCAAAGGCGGCCGCGAAGACAAGCATGCCGATTTATTTGCTTTAAACTTTTTGTGATTTTTTCTTATCAAAGAGCACCGAATTTACATTTTTAAACTGTTCCTTCTATACCAAAGATAAATAGATGGGTCCACATTTAATTCCTTCTGAAAGTAATACCGCAAAGTACACAAAAAATGATAAAGTAAATAAACCCTTTTTTGAACAATGATTTATTGCAGCAAAACATATTTAACCCGACGAGTTTCTAGTTCCACGCCACGTGCCACCGGTTTTATAGCAAGACAGAGGCGAAATTAGAGGATGTTTTTAAGTACGTGACACGTGTTTTAGCAGTGTTTTTTATGTATCTAAAAAATATGAAATCAGGCTCTGTCAGCGCTATGTGCCTTCGAAAAGGTTTGTTTACTTTATCATTTTTCGGTGTACTTGGCGGTATTGCTTTCAGAATGAAATAAATGTGGACCCATCTATACTCCATTTTAGTACATTACATACAATGTTAAAAAAAAGTTTTTTTAACACTGTACGGCTTAAAACGTACGGTCAATAACCTGGTAATAAACAGTATTAAATTTGAACAAAGAATTTACAGTTGCAAATTTGTAAGTATACATTGCATTTTTCAAGTACCACTTGCACAAAAGTAAGAAAGGTGCTGAGTGCCTTATAAAGTGTTAAAAAAAGCTTAAAAAATAGTAAAATAAAAACAGAAAAATAAAAAAAAAACTAAAATTACTGATTAATATTCCTCTAAAAGGGCAGAAAGTGTTTTTCAAGATAGAAAACCATGCTTTTAAGGTTTCTATTTGCTGATTTTCCTACTATTTTCTGGATATTATTTGTAACGTATGAGTAAACTATTCGTACATATATTTACAGCAGACAATACTAACACTAAAAAACAATAATTTTGAAATAATTACTCTTTCCACTTTTAAAAATTGTTCGTCTATCAAAATATCATCTTAGCACCTTTCTACAGTCTTTAAATATCTGATCTGAAATAATTCAGATAATTTTTTGTTTTCAGGGAAATTCCGAATTTTGGAGACGAAAAATGCGTACATTTCACTCTATTCTGGACATAAATAAAGATGGAGTCGTTTCTTTTGATGATTTCAAATTATTGGCAGACAGATTCGTCGATTTAGGACATTTAAGTGAAAAACATACAAAGGAATTTTACCAGGTTATCCAGGTGAGATAGTAGCCCAAACAGCACAAACTCTCCATCGAGCAATCCCCCATATAAGTAAAGCATGCGTCCACACTATTTCTTGACCTTGCTGCAGAGCTGGGCTACACTACCAAACAATGGTTAAGCTGTGGAGCGGACATAAAGCATCGCGAGACCCGTGCTTTACTTATATGGGTATTGCCCAATGGAAAGTTTGTGCTGTTTGGGGATTAACTAAAAACAGTATAGGGTTTCCAGATTTTTGAAATTGTAGGACATCTTGGTTATTAGTAGACATAGAGACTTGCAGTTTTCACGTAGTGTAGCTACTTTTTGATAAAAAAGACGACACAAGATTTTTCATGACTATCTTCGTTTTTGATATACAGTGGCGGCAAACTAATTGGAAACGTAAAGTTGCATATAGAAAACATCAAGTAGGTGTATCTTTAAAATGTCACTTATCATTAAGGTTACAAGTTATCATTTGTTTGTTGTCAAAATTTTGTTAGGGCTTCAGTTAAATGTCATTCTTCTTCCAAATATGGGTTCGCAAAAAGTTGTAACGAAACTGAAAGACAAATTATAATTAACTTAAGCAGAAAAGGTTATTCGTACAAGAATATTGCTGAAATAGTTAACCGTTTGAAAAAGCAGTATTTAATTACTTACATGAAACAGTTAAAAATGTCCCCAGTAAGAGACGTCCTAGAAAAACTAGTGCAAAAACAGATCGTCGTATCGTTCGCCTTTTAAAAGCTGACCCACATAAAACAGCTGTATATACATATGGAAAGAAGTTTTTGTAAAAATCCACAGCAACTCAGCGTTAGAAGCGTTCGTAACCGTTTGCACGAAGCAGATCTTTTGAAGGGTTCCAAAAGAAACCACTATCGGAAACGAATCGAAGAAGTCGTTTGGAATTTGGAAGACATCATCTTGCTTGGACTGTCCAACAATGGAAGCAAGTGTTATGGTCAGATGAAACCAAAATAAATAAATTTGGTTTAGATGAAAAACGCTTTGTTTGGCGTCCACCAAAGAAAGAATTCGATCCTAGTTACACGAAGAAAACTGTAAAATTTGGAGGTGGTTCCATCATGGTATTGAGTTGTTTTTCTTGGAATGGTGTTGGACCACTTTATAGAATAAATGGTACCATGGATCAGAATGAATATATTAATATAATGCACATTGTGATGCAACCATACGCAGAAGAAAATTTATCAGTATTATGGAAATTCTAGCACGACAATGATCCGAAGCATTCTGCTAGACGACTCACAGCCTGGCTTCAAGATAATCAAGTTGAAGTTCTGAAATGGCTATCTTGTAGTCAAGACCTTAACCCTATAGAAAATCTCTGGATGATATTAAAGCGGAAAGTGGCTTCGAAAAATTATGCAAATTTCGACGAATTATTTGACGCCATAAAACAGGCATGGGTTGATATTCCGATTGACACGTGTAAACACTTAGTAGAGTCTATGCCTAGAAGATATTTAAAGGTAATTGAAGCAAATGGCCATCAAACTAAGTATTAGATGCTAGATTTAGTATATTGTGTTTGTAGTTAGAAAATCTTTAATTTGAAAATTACGTTTTCAATTAGTTTGCGCTCAGAATTTACATTTTTTTAATATAAGTTGAAAAAAATTAGTAGAAATAAGAACATGTTTGAATATTTATAAAAATAAAAAGTTAAAGTACAATGAAAGTATCATTGAAATAAAATTTGAAATTTCTGTATAAAAATTATTAAATTGTTTTTTTAAGTATCGTTTCCAATTAGTTTGCCGCTACTGTATAGGGCAAATTTAGTTTTTCCATTTTGTTGTCTTGTAACTTACAACATTAGTAAAGTTGACAATCAGTTCATAATTTTCTACATTTTACAGCAACATCTAAGTTTTTACTATTTTACCCCGCCCAGCACCCCTAATAGTTTGGATCAGCGCCAGTCTGTTTAAACTCACAAAAGTTTCCAAAATCAGTATCTATCCATGTTTTTTAAAAAACATTCAATTTGAAACAAAAATTTAAAAAAATATTTTAAATACCTATCAATAATAATTTTAGACACCTTGCACAGTCGAATTAAGATGAAAACTAATATTTTCATCAGTCAATTTTTTAAGACGTCCCAAGCTCTCCAAATAGTAAAGTTTTTAAAACAGTGAAATAAAAAATTAAAGAAAGTAAAAAAATAAATGTTTTTTCTTTTTGTATTTTAGGATCTTTGGGAGAAACAATTTGGTGAAATTTCCCCTTATAACACTGTGATTGTAGAAAAGTTTTTAGAAAATATGCATCATGTTTTGAACGACAAAAGACTAGTGAGACGAGCTCATTCCTTCTTGCCATATCTATTTAAGGTAAGAAATTAAATATACCGGGTACCCGCGAGATCACTTTCCGGTTGCCATTTTTTATTTCTTTATCGATACTGACGAAACTTGTTAGACTAAGAAAAGTCATTATTTGTATATGATAGGCTATTACGACTTTCGGTTTTACCGGAAATTACTTGAACTTTCGATTTTTAAACGGGACACCCTTTATTTTTTTTTGTTTTTCAGATTCTCCAGATCATTTTTAGTCGAAATACAATATTTTTAAAACAAATTTTGATTAAATTTTATTTTTAAATTAATTTTTATTTTTCTTCTAAAATCACTTCTTATACTTTATTTACTTTCAGAAAAATACGAAATCGACTTTATCTTTTTAAACTTTTTTAGTAGAGGGCTCTAAACTTCACTTTTTGTTCAAAAACCCAACTAGGAACATATCACATTCATAATATTTCTAAATGCAGTATTTTAAAGCAAATCCAACGATGTAAAACACTACGACACTTTACTTCATTTTCTTTTAAAAAACAACATTTATTATGTAGGAAAATTTTCAGTTATCGTAGTTGCCATAAAAACAGAATCTAATAGAATATGTTGTAAAAATAATTGCTTGTGTTCCATTAAAAGTTTAAAAATAAAAACATTAGTTTTTACAACATATTCTATTAGTTTCTGTTTTCATGGCAACTATCAAAAATCATCATCATCCTACATACTAATATAATCCTATTTTGGTTTTTAAAAAACTAAAAAGATAAAATCAATTTCGTATCTTTTTGAAAGTAAGTGAATTATGAGGAGTGATTTTAGAATAATCATGGCACTCTAGATGAAAAATAAAAATTTAATTTAAAAATAAAATATGACCAAAATTTGTTTTAAAAATATTGTATTTCAACTAAAAATATTCTGGAGAATCAGAAAAACAAAAAATACAGGTGTCCCATTTAAAAATCAAAAGTTCTAGTCATTTCAGGTAAACCGGAAGTCGTAAAAGCCTATCAGTTGAACAACCTTACCAAGTTTCGTCAATATCGATAAAGAAATAAAAAATGGCAGCCGGAAAGTGATCTCGTGGGCACTCGGTATTAATAAAAAAAAGATCATGTAAATAGGTGCAGTAGAACTTCCTGCGCACTAACGTATGCAAGATGGGGCTCCTAAAAAGGTAAAAGGGAACCCTCCAGGTGGTAAGACCTTTTTTTTAATTCTTCGCCTCACGTTTTAAATAATATATATATATATATATATATATATATATATATATATATATATATATATATATATATATATATATATATATATACTGTCCACAGATAGCGTTTAAAAGAGCACAAATTTCATTTTTCGAAAAAAAAAAATCGCTTCGTTGTAAAAAAAATGATTCGTGAAGAGAAAAATATTGATTTTGTATACAGGTTTACAGTGTTCGCAAAAACTTCATAAAAACATAAAAAGAGGTAACTACCTTTCTTTGGAATGAAGTTTGATTTCGTTAAAAAAATAATTTTATTGAATTCCATAATTTGACAAAAACGCCTTAATCACATTCGTTTATAGCTGAAAAATTGTGTTGTGTATGAATTTGGGGGAAAAGGTAATTAGAAAGCAAATTATAAAAGTTTTTAGGGTATTTTATAATAAAAATTAAACATAATTAATTTTAAACATCAAACTTTTAAATACCCCTGTAACATTAATAAAGTCATTTAACATGCCATTTTAAATAAACTTTTGAAACGAGATTTCACTAAAAAAATAAAAATAAAGGTAGTTTACTCCTGGAAAAAAAATATGTTTTTCAAGTTTTTGACCACCCTGAAATTCAGGGCCTAAATACGAAATCAATATATCTTCTTCGTGAATTATATTTTTTTACAAGCAAAAATTATATTAAGAATAAGTTTTTCACAAAAATGATTTTTTATCCATCTGTCCTATGGAGGGTAGAGGGGAGTATCATCTGAATGTATTAAAAGTGTTCATCGGAAAGGAGCAACTTAAGGTGGCGCCACAGTAGCAAGTGGAATGGTTTTAACCAACGAGCATGAAAAAAAAATATTATAGTAAGATACAAAATGAAAAAGAAAGATACTAAAATATTTCCACTTGCTACTTGTCCGCCATAAATGATGGTACTCCTCAACTCTTCCCCTCTACCTATGGATTGTGGAGGGAGGATAACTATCTTTTATGGAGGACAAGTTGAAAAAGTGGCAATCGGAATGTAGCAAATTGGGATGGCGCCACAGTAGCCAGTGGAGAGATTTTGGTATTTCTTTCCTTTTTATTTTGTATCTATCTGTCCTTTTTCATTTTGTATCTCACTCTAATAATTCATGCTCATTGGTTAAAAAATCTCCTCTGGCTACTGTGGCGCCACCTTAAGTTGCACCTTTCGACGGACACTTTTAAAACATTCAGATGGTTATCCTCCCTCCACCATCCATACCTCTACCATCCATTATTTGTCCTCTTTTAAACTCTATCCCTGGACAGTAGCACCTATTCCTATAAAATGCTGCTGCTAAAATGTGCAGGTTCCTATACATGTTGCCAATATCAAATCCAGTTATTATTGATTATACATATTTTTTTGTCTAATGATTTTACCACAGTTACAAATCTGCCATCTTACGGCTGAAAACATAACCACTAACAAATAATTTGAATCAATACCGGCATACTAGGAAGATTATTGATATACACCACAGCTCTCACGTTCTTTTCAGGGGAGTGTGATATACACGCTTTAGGATATTTTAAGTTATACTTTAATTTTCAAGATGGCGCTACTATCGACGAGTGGTAGAGCTAAGTCAAGATCGTTTGACTAGGTAAGGTTGCCTCGTAAACCTTGCAACATGGCGGACCATACGTCACATATGTATTTTGCTCATTATTTAATAAAGTTTTTAACAGTGTAGTTTCTGTTTTTTGTCAATATTAAAGAAATACTTTTAAATACTGTTGATTCCAGTTGTTACCGTAACTTCTTTATTTCCTATTAATAAATTATTTAACAAAAATTATTCTAGCTGATTTTTAAATATTGTATATCGCGCTCTTTCGCCCTCATAGTATTATCCGTCTAGACATCCTTGTTTGCTATGTTGGCGCCAAGGAACCAGCAGTGCGGTACATATGTGACGTAATGAGGCAACCTTAACGATCTTGGAGCTAAGTTATCTAAGTGCCAAAATATAAATATACAAAAATTAACGTTATTTTATGAAAAAAATCTATCTGTAAAATTGTTGCATACTTGATACAAGCCATAATAAGTCCACCAGTAATAAATCAAAATGTCGTGTCAATTTTTTAACTGACATTTTATTTTCTATTAGTTATTCATTATTTTTAATTTGTTACTGGTGGATTCATTACGGTATGTATCAGGTATGCCACGATTTTACAAATATTTTGCTTTAAAAACTTTTAATTGGCTTATTAGAAAAGAACGAAATTTGACGTGTGAGCCTATCTTATCAATGTCTTCAAAATATTGGATGGTCTTTTCATTGGGTACACGCCAAAAAATGGAAAGAATGGGACCGCTACGGTCCTGGTCCCGGGTATACGAGTTGACCCTGTTCAGCCCTATTGATCCTTATGAACTAGCCGGTCGCCTAAAACAAAATAAAGAAAAATCCGAAACAAACCCAAAAATTCTAATAAAAACGACGTTTCGGTGGCAAGTCTGCCACCGTTGTCAAGTTAAAAATTAAGATAAAAAATAAAAAAAATAACTAATATTTTAATTAAACATAATTAAAATTTTAGGCTTTTTAGTATCGCAAACTGAAAATAGTTTGACATTTGACTCATGACGCAAATGTCAAACTATTTTCAGTTTGCAATACTAAAAAGCCTAAAATTTTAATCATTAATAATATAAATATTATTTAACTTTTATTTTTAATGACTCTTTGTTGCGTAGAGGACTACAAAGTTCTTCTTGGGGTGGCGGCTAGAGGTGCCGTATGAACGTTTTTTACCTTCGGGGATCAAGGAAAGATTCACGCTAAATTGGCGGCATCTCTCTTCTGGATCTAAGCGCTGTGAGCGAAGATTCCTATAGGCTGATGGTATCCTGTTTGGTGGTGAACACGAGGTATTTCTCAAATGGCGGGAAATAGATGGGCGTGTAATGGGAACTGTCAGTAGTCAAAGTGAAGGTTATACGTAACACCAGCTGACAATTTATGCATTGCATCGATGGTCTTTTGGAATTTCTGGGAGCTACGAGCTCGAATATCCAGATTTTCCGCCGACGAAGCCCTAGAAAGCATAGTCCGGAAGGGGAGAGTGGTGGATTGGACCTGAAGGGACCAAAACCAAGAAAAAAATAGAGAGAGAGAACTTTTTATTCTTATTTTTTAACTTGACAACGCCGTTTTTATTTAGTTTTTTTGGGGCTTTTGGGGGATTTTTCTTTATTTTGTTTCAGGCGACCAGCAAGTTCATAGGGGTTAATAAGCCTGAACAGGGTCAACTCGTATACCCCGGTACCAGGACCGAAGCGGTCCCATTCTTTCCAGTTTTTGGCGTGTACCCAACGAAAAGACCATCCAATAAATGAATCCGCCTAACCAATATAGAGCGTATCTTCGTCTTCAAAATAGTATAATACAATATTGTTATAAAATCAATAGGAAAGCCAAAATTTACATGGGATTTCTATGGCCAGTCGGGCGATGCACCACCCAATGGATATTTCATGTCCTAATAATAATATTTGACACACAAAATCTAAATGGCAGATAAAAAGTATAAATAAAAGTATCCTAATTTTATGTGCAGATCTATCTCAAAGTAAAAGCTATTTTCTAAATTAAAAATTATAAAAAGCTTTTTACATTTCAGGCTGTGGACAAAGACCATTCCGGTGAAATAACCGTAGAAGAATTCAAACTCTTCTTCCAAGTCTTGGGACTCAAAGAAGAGGACGCCACCTTTGGCCTTTAGAGCCATAGACTCCAATGGAGATGGAAAAATTAGCAGCAAAGAATTCGTAAAACATGGAAGGGACTTTTTCGTAACAGAAGACGAAGATAGGATTTCTAAGTATTTCTGGGGACCACTAGTGGACCACTAGCAATTGCCTTTTCACCACTAAGTGATTTTTTTGCTATATATTTTTTTATGTTTCTTTGGTTAGAGTTAGGTAAAACATACCTGTATACAAAAAGACAAAACTATTAAAAAAAAATAGGGTGTTTCTATATGAGAATAGTAATTTATGTAACAAGTGCAAAAGTGATACTTTTTTTACGAATGTGAAGTTTGACAACACGAGCCGTCAGGCGAGTGCGGCAATCCCATGAGTAAAAAAGGCACTTTATGCATGTTTTACATACTACATTTTTTCCACAACCGTATAAAAATTTCCCAAAATACCATTTTATACATGTTTTATTTATCTAAACTTATTACTTTTAATTTTTGCAACACAGCCATTATATTGCAACAAAAAATCATAGCCTCCCTATTTTTTAAGAGACAATTATCCTCTTCATAACTATGCATTTATTATTTAATTTTAGAAAATTGTATGTACTTACTTTTTGTGAAAATAATACTAAAACAGTATAAATTCCTTTTTAATTTCTTAGTCACCCAAATTTGTTATTGCTATTAATTTTCAACAAGTTTTATTAAATTTATTTGCAAACTGTCAAATTTTAAAACTAGTGACACATGAACTAAAAGAAATAATAGCTTTGTTCGCGGGTCTAGTAATGAACCCATTCTGAACCAGAACCGAACTGGTTTGGAATTATTTTAAAGCGCATGTCTAGTTATTTATTAGTTCGGAATTTTTATTTACCGCGAACGATTTTCTATACAGCTGAGGATGTATTCTAACCTAGCCTTTTGGTTAGGATTTTCATGGTTAAATTGGATACTATACAAAAAAATTAAATTCAAACAAAAATGTAAATTGTTATACTGTCCAATGCCACTCGAGGTCTCTCGGCGAAAGACGAGGAATTCCCTGCCTCCTGTTTTTAACATAAGTATGTGTATTTAACTAAACATAAAATTCAAATAACAAAAAATGGTAAAATCTTGTAATATTGTCTATATTTTTTAATTAAATCTTTATTTATTTTATTGCATATATACATTCATACGGAATACAATTAAAAATCCTTTGTTTAAATACGCTCAGAATCACAAAAATATAAAAAAATATTCAACAGGTATATTAACCCGCATAAAAGTGGCAGAAACAAATAAACTGTAATACAACGGTTTATTTCTGTCCCACAAAAACAGAAAACAACTGACCATGTCGACAATGCGCATGAAATTCCGAACTGAACTCTTAGTTCCAACAAAAATTCCAGGACTGCTAATCAGGTTACGAACCGGTAATGAACTGATTCCATTGTAACCCGCGAACACAGAACTGTTACTAAAAATTCAGGATTTTACTAACCGCGAACGCTGCTTTTTCACTGCGCGTGCGAATAGTCCCAGAACCGGTTCAGAATCAAACCCGCGAACAAAGCTATTGACGAAATCAAAGGTAACTTGACCGTTTGGTTCTGTTGATGTCGCGTTTACTGTTACATTGCATAAATTGATATTTAAGTTTATTGGAGTAGGCATTGAAACAAAACACTAATTCAAAGTGTGAAAAAAGCTTCAAAGTGTTAAAAAAGTAACTTTTTTAACATTTTATATAGTGTACTAAAATGGAGTACTTTAACTTCATGTTAACGATTAAAAAAACAGCTTTTTTTTAACGGTCGTGGAAAATTATGTTTTAAGTATTTTTTTACATGTTTGATATATAATTGTTGAAATTGTATAATAAAATTATAGGGTTTTGCACGTTTAGACATAACATAATAGCCCAAGAGCCTGTGAGCGGCAGACCTTCGTTATTTTGCAAAAGCTGTGTATGTGAAGTATATGTGTAATTCAATTTTTCAAAAAGCTATCCTTCACATGTCAAAATTTATAGAAAATATTATTTTCTATTATTTTCTTACTTCTATTAAAACAAATCATATTTAAAAAAATTTGACTTCGTCATAACTTTTTGACATACCCTGTAATTTTTTTAGGCGATAACTAAGATATACTAAAACGTTTAGTTGGGCCGCCCTATACTAAGAAAGACAAACATTAAAAAAAAAATAATAAATTCCAAACATGAAATAATTAAAATTTTATTTTCTCTATTTTTCTTTTTAACCAATATTTTATATACTTTTATTTTTTATTCTTAGATATTAGGAATATTGTGATATGGATTTGTAAGCTATTTTTAGCTATAATCTATAATCAAAATAAATTTCAGTGATGTAACGTTAGGAGGTACAGTTCCAGTGGCGTGTTAATTAACATTTCGAAAACAATATAAAAACACAGATGGTTAAATCATTAAAATTTATTCTGAATTTATTAAATAGCTATTAAGGATTATTTTTTATAAAAGGAACGATGTATAAAGTAATTGGATAATAAAACTACATTTTTTACGTAATAATGATTGTTTGTTTTTTTAATGTAAAAAATCAGGTTTATATTTTTTAAAACAATGATTTTTTAAAAATACCTAAAATTATTTTAAATTAAATACCGTCTTGTATTCGTTCACCTGTTTGACCATCGTGTTGATTTTCTGGGTGCTGAAAAAAATCAAAATTAATTTTGATTAATATTAAAATATCTAATAATTAAACAATATATACAGCAAAACTAGCCAGCAAATTTGATGCGCTAAAAAAGTCTCTTAACATTTTTTAATAAATTTACTCCTTTTAAAGTATGTAATTCGACTTTAAAATAAAATTAAAAACTTGAAGGAGTGAGTTTAATGACAAATGTTGGGAGAACTTTTAGCGCAACCAATTTCTTTTTAAAAACAATGAAAAATATTTTAGATATACAGGGTGTCCCAACTCTATTTATAAACGAAATAACTTCGCTCTTGTACAACATACAAAAATAAACCCCTAATAAAAAATGTTTATTCGGATACAAGGTAAGTTTATATTTATAAGGCTGCGACATATCCCTCAACTTTTAGGCGGTTCGAGGTCGGGGACGCAAGGAAGGGCACTCTACGGAGAAAAGTTGGCAAGACTGGGTAAAATCAAAGCTGATGATCAATCCAGTGGCGTCTAGAATTTGCGAATTTCATTTTGCATTGTTTTGGTAGTGATATTTGTCGAGAGATGTAATTCTAAATGTTTTTTATTTGAAGTAAAATAATTAAAAACTGTTGTGTAAACGGTTGTTCTACTAATACAATAAACTGTATACCTCCGGCACTGAACAACATGGCCGAAAAATGGGAGATGTGACGTCATAACACGTCAAGGTAATATGGCCGAATGTCGCGAGCCTATATAGACCGACTTTGATTCGGATACATTTTTTTACTGACAGTACTAGTTAATATACAAGGTGTCCCAAAAACATAATTTTCATTGTTAAGTTGGCATTTTTAAATGGAACACCCTGTATATATTAACATATTTTGACTCTGTACTAAATTTCAGCAGTATACTGATATAGTCATTAACGATTAAAAATGAAGAAAGAAGGATATGGTTTGGTTCTAATTATTTTTAAATAATTGTGTCACTGTCAGAGTGACAAATAATATAATAATATGTAATTAATTACCTTTTTTTGTAAAAACTACATAGGTAGACTAAACGTCAATATTAAAAATGGCAGGCGGTCATCACTTTTGTCTTTCTTTCAAATATTTTCCTTCTTGTTGCTCGTACACTATTTAAACGACGCGTTTAGATAGCGATAGTTGATTGCCGTCTTTACTTGTATGACACTTGTGGATTTTTACTATTGAATTGAACATCTAAGTCAGCTATTTAATTTATACTTAATGAAGCATAATAAGTAAATGATAAAAATTTCAAAATGATTGCATTGGTTTAAAGCACTCTTTACCTTTAATAATGTGTGGATGCACCCCGATGTGTTACGCATTCTCCAACGCGCTCTAGGCATGCTTCTGATCAGGTGGTCAATGTCCTCCTGTGGTATCTCATTCCAGGCAACCACCAACTCCTCTCGAAGTGCTTCTAGAGTCTGAGGAGGACGTTGCAAATTGAGCAATCTCCTACCCATCATATCCACACGTGCTCAATTGGGGATAAGTCGGGAGATCTTGGTGGCCATGGTAACAATGTGACATCATTACGTTGAAAGAAGTCTATTGTGACTCTTGCAACATGTGGTCGAGGCATTATCTTGTTGGAAGAGTTGGATTTGCCAGAGTGTCAAGATAGGGTAAAAGATGGGGTCCTAGAACTTCTTGGATACTTAACGCTACTGGAGTTCATGTCTGCCACTGATGAGATTAAAGAGGTGACCTGGAGCCATAAGCTATAGCACCCCAAACCATAACTCCAACAGTGTGATGAACATGTCTTTCAACAAAAACTGTGGATTCCTCCTTTCACCACGTCGCCTTCTAACCCCTGGCTCGACCATCGTGCATGCCTAAACAAAATCAGAGACTCGTCACTAAAAAGACAATACTCTGCCCATTCCTGATCCCAGAGTGACCGTTGTCTGCACCACTCAAGGCGTGCAATGAATAAATATGTGTCTAAAATAAACTAAACTGCTGACATACCTATAAGTAGATCTTACAATGGAAGGTAATTAATTACATGTTATTTTATTATTTGTTAATCTGACAGTGATAGAACCATTTAAAAATAATTTAAACCAAACATTATTTTCCTTCTTCAAGTAGTTAGTAATCAGCATATTGCTAATATAAAAACCAGCAATAATTGTATAGTGGGTTAAACATTTTTGTAGAGAATTTAATGCAGAGTCAAAATATAATAATATATACATGGTGTTCCATTTAAAAGACCTACTTGACAATGAAAATTATGTCCTTGAGACACCTTGTATATTAACTAGTACTGTCAGTAAAAACAGTGTATGCGTGTAAACATTTCTTTATTTTAGGGTTATTTTTGTATCTTGTACAGGGGCAACGATATTTCTTGTATAAATAGAGATGGGAAACCCTGTATATGATTTTTTTTGGCCCAGTGTAATTTTCATCGATATTATTTAATACAAAAATGAGATAAATGTCCCAATAGTTGTATATTTTTTAGAGCCAAATTTAAATAAATCATTTCTCAGGCCATGACTACATCCATAACAGAATATTCAAACTTAGAAATAATGCATTACATTTCATTTAAAGGTTCTTTGCTAATTTTTTATTAATTGTGGTAATAGTGGAGATTTTACACTTTTAAAGTAACCCCTTCGTTTAAAGCGGATTATAGATGTACCTTAATAGCTAACAAAATTTCCTAAATATCTTTCATACTTACGATTCATGCAAGCTACTCTTTATGGTGTTGGACTGGATCTCACTTAAAGATGCGATTTTTTTGGTTTCTTTTGCCTTCCAATTTTCAATCTAAAAATTAAAATAACAATATATTTCCATGTGTTAAAACTAGGGCTGGCAACCGAAATCGGTTTTTCGGTTAACCGGTTTTCGGTTAACCATGGTTTTGGCCAAAATCGGAAACCGGTTTTAAAAAGCGGTTTTTAAATATCGGTTTTTCGGATAATCGGTTTTCGAATACCGGTTTTTTTAGGATAATCGGATCAAAATCGAAAAGCGGTTCTTCGAATATCAATTAATAGTCTTCAAAATAAAACAAAAAGAAAGGGGCGGCGAAAATGAAACCGATTTCGGTGTATCGGTTTTGAAAACTGTTTTCGGTTTTAAAAAACGGTATTAAAAACCGGTTTTTAATATTCGGTTAACCGGTTTTAACCGAAACCGGTTTTTTAAAAACCGGTTAACCGGTTTTTGCCAGCCCTAGTTAAAACCATAATATTGTCAATAATTATCTTTTGGTTAGTTACAAATTTCAAAACAAAAAGGTATTTTTCTTAAACTTTTTCAATCTTTGACCTTGAATGCCTTTTTAATGGTAAGATTTACCAAAAAGTATTAAAAAAAACTTTTTTGTAGAGTATTTAATATTCTATTTTTTTTTTTTTAGTTTTGTGGACCTTATCGTTGCCAAGCATTCTCTAGAATTTAGACAGGGTGTTCCCTAAAGACATGCTAATATTTAAGGGGGTGATTCTAAGACTAATTTGAAGAAAAAAACTTCCTACGGACATATGTTCTAAACGTCTTAATTTTTGAGATAGAGTGTTAAAATTTTCAAAAAATATATTTTTTTGAAATATCCTAACTATCCTTTACCCAAATTAGTTTTAATTTGGCAATATTATTAATGACATTAAGGGGTAATTTATTACTAACTTAACTACATTTAAAAAGTCCAGTGGCGTCTCGAAGCGCAACTAAAGGAATATAAAAAACTGTGTAAATAAATGTAAAATATTTTAGCTTTCTTTAGATTAAGCAAATAAAAATCGGCTTTTATGTCTCCTAATTTCTTTTCTGTATCTTGTTTAGTTTAAAAAAAAATTACTTAATTGCATATTTTTAGACCATAAAAGAAGCATTGCGGAATCTTTTTCACCCTGTATAATCTTTCCTAGGGACAAATTTTTCAGTGTCAGAAGTCAAAATTAAAATAGTCAATTTTTGACCCAGCTTCAAGGTTAGTTTATATTTATACTGGGAATAGGTATGTGTCGCACATCCTCAACTTTTAGGCGGTTCGAGGTCGGGGACGCAAGGAAGGGCACTCCACGGAGAAAAGTTGGCAAGACTGGGTAAAAAAAGCTGATGATCAATCCAGTGGCGTCTAGAATTTGCATTTTTCATTGTTTTAAAAGTGATATTTGTTAAAAGATGTAATTCCAAATGTTTTTTTTAAAAGTAAACGAATTTACAACATAATAATAATTAAAAACTGTTGTGTAAACGGTTATTCTAAAAATACAATTAACTGTATATCTCCGGCACTGAACAACATGGCCGAAAAATGGGAGATGTGACGTCATCACACGTCAAAGCAATATGGCCGAATATCGCGACCCTATATAGAGCGACTTTGACCCAGCTTAATGTTCACATAAATTAAAATTCTGTTAACAATGGGTATTGGTGATATGTGAAAAAAATATTGGAAAATGCCTATTGGCGTTAAAGCTTATTTTGTGTTTAAGAACACAAGAATATAAAAAATGGCTGATTTTTTTTTACCTGTATCTGTTGATACTTAAACTTGTGTTTTATTTTATCAATGGCTTCCTGATAATCGGCACATTTTTGACTGTAAACCTCCATATCCTGTACGAATTTTCTTTCAGCATCTGAAGGTTCAGCCTTTTTCTTGAAACCAACATCAATAGTTGCTCACATCTAAAAGAAAATAAAAAAATTAATAAACAAAAATTGAGGTAAATGAAAATAAAATCAAGATATGGTTAACTTCTCTTTTGGTCTTTAATAAGTAAACATGTGCATTGAGAGGTATAAAGCTTTAATTAAAAAAATCACTTGCGGACAGTAGTAAAAAAATGGTTTAATAAATTACCAAATAAAATCAAAAATTTCTAAAACATTAAAAATACCCGCATATTTGTAAAATTCCAGAAGCTGTTTTTACGCTTTGAAAGATTTCTCGCATGAAAGTTTTCTTGCTGCAATTTTTCGGTCTGCACACGCGCACTTTGCAACAATTTTTAAAAAGAGAAAAATGCGCGTGGGCAGATCGAAAAGGGGCAGCAAAAAAATAACTGCATGCAAGAAAACTTTCATACTGTAAGAACTGTAGAATAATAATAAAGCTACAACAAAAGATTATTTAACTCGTCCAATACGAAATGTTTACGTGCGGGTATTTACGTTAGATTGTCTCTTTTCCTCACATTGCCTATGTGTTAAGTTATTTAGCTGATCCGGTAAACATGTTATGTATTTCGGTTAAAATGCTTTTTCTCAATGAATAGAAAAACTGAAATAAAAATTGTTGATTGAGATACAATGCAAAATTGTGATTTTTCAAAAACCGCTTTTGGAGCTCCTCATAGTCCTCATGTTCTCTATATGTTTTAATTTTAAATATTGTATGTTGCAGCATGACTGGAGAGACTCGGGGATGCTGACTGAGCAACAACCATCCAAGTTATGGAATGAATGGTGTGTGAATGAGAAGGAGTAGGGGTCAAGGTACAATAAGCCTTCAGGCTGCAGTGCACCACCTAGGGGGCGGTCGTCGGACCTGGGTGGGATGACCCTGAAAGGGTGAAAAAAAATGACTGGAGAAGGAAATAAATTATACAGGTCCACACAATAAAAAAGTGATCTGTGCTGGGTATGGGACAAAGATTTTCACTTGTAATACCACTAGTGCTAAATTTATTTCTGGAAATTTTTAAGGCTACGAATATTTTGAAAATTATCCAGAGCCGCAGGCGAGGAAGAATTTTCTTAAAATATTCGTGGCCGAGAAAAATTTCAAGGAATAATTTAAGCAACGTGTGGTATTCGGTAAGAAAATTTCACATAATACGAAAATATCCAGGATTTCCATTACTTTTATCCAACACTTACATATAATATCTACATAATTGATCAGATTTTGAGGATATAAAGTGTATTATAGTCACCAGTGAGCCAAAGTACTCCTTTAGCTCACTAGTGAATTATAGACTTTTTAGCTCACTAGTGACTTATACTAATTCTTTATTACTTCCAACATTTCACAATTAAAATAACATAAACAACTAATATATTATACTACAATTTATTCGTGTTTATATTAACAGCTACATAATTGATCAGATTTTTGAGGATATAAAGTACTATAGTCACTAGTGAGCTAAAGTACCCTTTAGCTCACTATGACTTATACCAATCTCTATTACTCCAACATTTCACAATTAAAAATAACATAAAACAACTAATATATTATACTACAGTTTATTCGTGTTTGTATTAACAGTAATTGTTATATTAGATTTATCTGACAACGTTACATTGTGTGGAGTGTTCTTCAGAAGTCTTTCAGCACTAGTACTTGCCTTGGTGCTTCTTCACCCTGTATCTGTCTTGCAATCTCAAACTTGTTAGAGATGCAATCTTCAAATATCCTTCTGCCACGGTAGAAGACTTCACCCGCCATGGCGTTTAAGGTTGGTGATATCGGCCCCAGCGTTGACTAGAAGTGTCGCTGAAGAACGCCGCATGCTATGACCACTATATAAGATTTCATCAGTAGTTGCAAATAATGAGCAGCTACCTCTCGAAATTTTCAGGTGCTATTCACGCCTGAGTACAGATTCCTGCCTTGAAAGCCGACAAGATTCGGCGCAGTTGAAGGACAGCATGATTTGTCAAACACTGAGCTTGCAATAATCTTGCTCAGATAATAGCCTGTCTTGTCAGTCTGTAGTTTCCGAGGTGTGCCGGCCTGTCTGACTATACTTCGATACTAGCGAAGCTGGTTCAAGTTCGCATGCGCTAGCATCTCAATATCAATGAACCTGCAAATCGAACAGATAAATATTTAATACCAGAAACTAAAGTAAATTCATACCTTTGACATTAAGTGCTCGTCGTCAGGTGCCTCAGCCAAAAACTTTTCGATGTATTGCCTCTCCAGAATTTTTGCCTTTTTCGGTTTGAAATTTCTTGAATTGCTCTTCAAATAAGCGACAACTTTTCCATACCTCCTATATCCACGTTCTTATATACTTTAAGGTCGTTTTTATCATTGAATACTTGGTCCACATTGATGAGGGAGCAACTTTTTTCGATAAAAACAGAAAGTAAGCTCATAATAACATCTTCATTTATAGTACCAACTCCTCGCCTTTTCCTCCATGCTTCAAAATCTTCAAATTCTTTATTGTACGTTAGTTTTGACTTCTCTGGAATTAAACTGCATGTCGCTACCGCAGCTTCTTCCAAAATTTCCGCAGGAACTTCACAATTTTCCATTTCGCAAAGCATTTTTATGTTTGTCTACAAAGTTGTTTACTAAACAAACCCGTAGTTACCAACAAAATGCATTACAACCAAACAAGCTTGCTTTCCAAAAATACAAAATTTTGTTGCTGGTGTTGACAATGACAAGTAACAAATAATGGATGACGTTTTCAAATTATTTTCGATATTAAAACGATTTATACGAAAGTGTTGGATAAAATTTTGTATTAGACACGTGAGTTATTACATATAAGTCACTTAAGAAAATTACCTCTCTCGCCTCTTCTCGAGAGTTAAACTTTCTCTTGCGTGACTTATATGTAATATAACTCACTTATCTAATAAATAACTATTAAATTAATATTTGTAACTTTGACACGAGCTTTAAAATTTTACTATAAAATAAATATTTTCCATTTTACCAATTGTAGTTGCAAATATATGTAATTTTAGAGCTTATCATTGTTTATTCTTTTATATTATATATACCTTATATTATTACAGTGTTGGTAAAAATAGTTTATTTTAATTTTTTAGACCTATACCTTGCTTCTCGTTTGCTCTTCACTTATGTCTAGTACTTCAGTCTTATGGATATTATTTTACTAACTGTAGTTGTATAAAATTGTCATTTAGGGTCTTAAAACCTTACATTATTTTATATTCTGTTATGTCTGAAATACTACAACTGGTACAAAATAACATTTTCTTTAATTATGTATGTGAATGACAGACATGACGTTAAAACAAATTCAATGATCATGTCAAAAAATGTCCACTATCATTCGCTCCAGGGTACCCCAGGCAGGAGAAAAAAATCCGATAAATACTACCTCCGAACAGTGCGGACGTGCGTAGAGGACTACAAAGTTCTTCCCGGAGTGGCGGCTAGAGGTGTCGTATTAACGTTTTTTGCCTTCGGGGATCAAGGAAAGATTCACGCTAAATTGACGGCATCTTTCTTCTGGATCTAAGCGCTGTGAGCGAAGATTCCTATAAGCTGATGGTATCCTGTTTGGTGGTGAACACGAGGTATTTCTCAAATGGCGGGAAATAGATGGGCGTGCCATGGGAACTGTCAGTAGTGAAAGTGAAGGTTATACGTAACACCAGTAGCAGATCTTGGTTAGACAGTCGACAATTTATGCATTGCATCGATTGTGAGAATTATTTGTTTTCTTTTTGGAATTTCTGGGAGCTACGAGCTCGATTATCCAGATTTTCCGCCGACGAAGCCCTGGAAAGCATAGTCCGGAAGGGGGAGAGTGGTGGATTGGACCTGAAGGGACCAAAACCAAGAAAAAATAGAATTGTGTTGTCATGGTAATGCAAACAACACTACACATTTGGTTGGTCAAAAAACAGTGGTATGGAATTTTCTCAGGTTTTTTTTCTTTTTGCCACTGAACAAACTCAAAAAAAATGCCTTTTTTGTAAAGGGGTGTTATGTAGCACCTAGTTTTGAAGGTCCTTTTATACTCTACTCATCGTTACTTTGTTTTTTAAAATCGGCTCAGCCGTTCCAGACTTAAAGATGGGCCCATAATTAATTCATTCTGAAAGCGATGCCGCCAAGTACACAAAAAATGATAAAGTAAAGAAACCCTTTTGAGAACAATGATTTATTGCAGCAAAAAATATTTAACCCGACGATTTTTTAGTACGACGCCACGTGCCACCGGTTTTATAGTAGGCAGAGGCGAAATAAGAGAATGTTTTGTAAGTAGGTGATATGTGTTTTAGCAATGTATTTTTTATTATTTATCTAAAAATATTTGTCCGATACCCGGCACATACCACTTTTATTATTTTGTGGACCTTTCTAATAATTATTACAAATTTTTTATTATTGTTACCTTTTTAACAACTCGTCTTGTTTATCTTTGATGTCCTCATATTTTTCCGCCAAATTTTCAGCTTTTTCCCTAAGGTCCTCTTTGCACCCGTTCATTTTTTCTATCTCCATCTTTTGAGTCTTCTTTAACATACTAAGAGTGTGAACGCGTTTTTCTAGTTCTTCGCGAGCTTTGGTGAAGTGTTTGAAGTGTTCCTCACGAAAGTTTTGAGCGGCACGTTGCAACAGCTAGAAAATAAATAAAATAATTTTATATACACGGTGATTCAAAAATTTATCATCAACAAGTCGATGATTCTACATGATAAAATAATGGTACAGCTTCATATATAGGGTGATTCAAAAATCGATCACGAAACTTAAGGGGGTGATTCTACTTGACAAAATAAGGGTAGAACTTCATATAATTTTTTTTTAAATGTCATTCGTTTTCGAATTACAAGCTGTCAAAGTTCAATTTTTATTTTGGTGTTTTCGCCATATTGCATTTATTTTTTAACCAATCCAGTTGCTATTTGGCACACAAATCGAGCTTTGCAGATTCTAAAATTCTAAGACAAAAGTACTTTTTTAAATACCACCAGAGAGCTCTTTACCTAAAACCTAAAATTTATTTACATTATAACTTTTTTATTCTGATAGATATCACAAAGCTGGGGGCGCCATTTTATAGACAATTAAAAACTTAAAATATAAGGTACTCTTTATTAAAGTCGATAAACCTCACCGTTTAGGCACCAATAGACATCAAAGTTTTTATCAATTTCAATCAAATTACCTACATACATACAGGGTGTCCAGTAACTCAACCGACAAACTTTACGGGGCGATTCTACAACAGAAAATAAGAAAAAAACTTCATATAAACATGTCCTAAACGTCTTAGTTTTTGAACTACGATGTGTTAAATATTAAAAAAACTTAATGATGTAAATAAATTTTAAGTTTTAGGTAAAGTGCCCTTTGGCGGTATTTAAAAAAGTAGTTTATTCTTAGAATTTTAGAATCTGCAGAGCTCGATTTGTGTGCCAAATATCAACTGGATTGGTTAAAAAATAAATGCAATATGGTGAAAAAACCAAAATAAAAATTGAACTTTGACGGCTTGTAACTCAAAAACGAATAACATTTTGAAAAAAATTTAAATGAAGCTCTACCCTTATTTTGTCAAGTAGAATCACCCCTTAAGTTTCGTGATCGATTTTTGAATCAACTGTATATTTTTAAAAATACTATTGGTTTTCGATTGACAACTTATTAAAATTTAATTTTAAATGCCTCTTTAACAGCTTTTATTAACTTGGGTTGTGACTATCTATCTATCTATCTATGTAACGGAATCTTTGAGCCTAATTTTAACCAACTTCCAGCTATTCGATTTCTTTGAAACTTTGCACACGTGTCAAGGACCGATGAAGATGCAATAATTTAAAAACAGTATCCCGTTATCTTTTTTGAATCGCCAGGAAAAAAATTCCATTATATTATAAAAACAACACCTAGGATGCCATCTGTTGGCAACATTTCAAACTTTGCTATTAAATGAAGAAGAAATTTTTTAGTTTTTACACAATTTGGTTAGTTGCACCATGGGTGTTCAATTTTTATGAACAATAAAAATATAGGGTTAGTTGCACCATTAGTTCAAGGATTCCATAATAAAAATTACATTATGTGTAATGTATACATAATACATAATGTGCAATTAATAAAAATTAACATTCTTTTTTTGGATCGCCAGGAAAAAAATTTTCCTTTATATTATAAAAATATAAAAACAACACCTAGGTTGCCACCTGTTGGCAACATTTCAAACTTTGCTATTAAATGAAGAAGAAATTTTTTAGTGGGTTGCAATATATTGGCAACGGTCCAAACATTGCCTGATTGCCATCTGTTGGCAAAATTTCAAACTTTGCTACTTAATGAAGAAGAAATTTTTTAGTGAGTTGCAATCTGTTGGAAAAATTTTAAAATTTGCCACTCTTGTTCATTAAAAAAATTTTTCGCCATTTTGTCAAGAGTAGCAGAAACTAAAAATGAAAAATAATTAATAGTTTAAAAACTAAAAACACGCTTTTATATGCAACCGAACTAAAAATTAGAAAATAATTTTTCATTAAAAAAATATTGTCATTTCATAGTAAAAAGCGTGAAGTGATAAATATATTAAATGTTATAATTATTATATTTGCAAATATCTATGATGGAAAAGTTATGAAAAATAGTAAAATGCACCTACTTCTAACATGTTTTTCTGTCATAATTTTTTGAGGTTACCTCTATTTTTAGCAAGTTTCTAAAATAAAGATGCAAGGCCCCTCCGATTCTCTTCAAGCATGGAATGTTTTATTTTTTACTCGGAGACGGTGCCAAGTACGTAAAAAAAGTCAAGAGGCTCAATTTAATTTAAATTAAACAAGGATTTCAAAAGTAATTTTTATTTATGTAGCTTTATCATTTTTTTGTCTAAAAATATTCGTTCCCGATGCACTAAGGACGCCACTGGTAAAATACAAAAAAATTATGCAAAAAGAGCTCCTTGATGTTTAAAAACCTATGTCTTAAATTTCATGGCAGTGCAAAAATTATTAATAAAAACCTTTTTATTTTCTATAATTTTAACACCCTTCATCTCGGAATGGAAGCTTTTCCTCGACATATATTTATGAGAAACTAGGGCTTATTTTTGACGTAGAATACGTGATTAAAATTTCTTGGTTAAGATCTGGACCACCTCTGTATATAAAGTTATACCATTCGATATCATCGATTTTTAAACCACCCTGTATAATTGGTATAAAAATACAAGTGTAAAGACCCAATACCTATGATAAAAGCCAGGTTTTTGGAATAGCCCTATAGTTAAAAAAAAATGTTACCTCATAACATTCTTCTGGAGTGTTGTTGGAAGTAGAGGACAATTTCAAAACTGGTTGACTCGAAGCTTTTTCAAGATTTTTGGATGTATTGGTCAAATGGCTCGTTCAACATCTGAAAAAAAGTAATTAATACTAATAACAAATTCAAAAATTAGTTACACATTGTAAAGCCGCGTACATATCTGCACAAGCATACGTTGGAGACACATACATATGCGTGTGCAAATGTAGACGTCGCGTCGCCTCGTGGCTTCTCGCCGCATGCGTTGCTTCCTGCGAATGACTTGAGCACGTACGTCGCGAGCCAGCCTGGTGTTGGTTTTTCGAACGCCTTCAGAGAAACATGCGTATGCGTTCACGCTCAGTTTGGATAGAAACAATCGTCTGTTGTTGTATTCTCTGGATTTTTAGTAGTGAAAGTTTTTGTTTATTGATTAAAATGGAGTGGCCCAATGAAGATTACCTGGCGCTTATTGACCAGTATGAAAATATCCCATATTATGGGATACAAGACACCGTGAATCTTTTCGGCGCTCTTGCCGGAGCGCCTTGAGCACGCACGCATACGTAGGCAATAAAAATTTTCGACGAATGATCTGAGCGCGCATCGGCTTGAGCACACATGCGTGTGTGTAGTTACTCAGCGTATGCGTGCGTGCAGATCTGTACGCGGCTAAAGAAACATGCGTATGCGTTCGCGCTCAGTTTGGACAGAAACAATCGTCTGTTGTTGTATCCTCGGGATTTTTGTAGTGAAGGTTTTGTTTATTGATTAAAATGGAGTGGTCCAATGAAGATTGCCTGGCGCTTATTGACCAGTATGAAAAGTCATCCCATATTATGGGATACAAGACACCGTGAATCCTTTCGGCGCTCTTGCCGGAGCGCCGTGAGCACGCACGCATACGTAGCAAATGCGTGTGCCGATCTGTACGCGGCTTAACATGTTCACGTCCTTAAACTATACAGGAAAGAAAGTAATGGGTCAAAGGACAGCACTAAATCAGGCAACTTCTCAAACTATGCCAGACGTTTCGTCAATATATTTTGACATTATCAAGGCTCCAAAGAAAATATATAATAACAACTTAAAAACAATCAGCAATGGAAATAAAGTTGCATCATCATCACCAAATAATTCATGCTTTACACTTACCTAGTTAAACAGTTTTTGTGTCGATAATAAATTAAATATATCACACGACAGAGTACACAAATGTAAGTTCAACAATTTTTTTAATGCCCCTCTTTAATTTTTTGAACGGAAAGTTTAATTTTTGAAAATTATTCCGTTCAATAAATAAAGGGGACAACGGCATCTCATATTAATGTTTCTAATTGACCATGAGCAAAATGTACAAAATTTTCTCCTAGAATTACCTTCTTTAATGGTGACTGTACTTCTCCATCAACGCCTCCTTCAACTGGGGGAAACTTTTCATTTTTCGGTGGTATAGCAGCAGCTAAAATCCCTAATGTGACGACACTGCAATCACTCAGTAGAGAAATTATGGACGTGGGTTCATAGTGTATGGAGAAACCAATGACCGGGTTGGTTTTTTCACTGTTGGAGGTTTTGGTGCATACTAGGTATTCGGCTGAGGTGGGATTAATAAATATGTCTGAGGTCGGATTGACATCTGAAAAATAAATGAATTTGAGTGACTATATTTTTTTCCTAGGGGCTCATTTTCGAATTATGGGAGTAGAAATACACACACAAAAAACATACAGGCGAATTGAAAATCTCCTCTTTTTTGAAGTCGGTTAAAAATGTAGATGCCGATTTTGGAGATAATAATACAGGGTGTTTTAACAATATACATCTAAATTTTGGAAGGTGATTCCTTATTGAAAAAATATAGAAAGGTGGCGCCTTTTCGTTGACCTTGCAGGGTATTAGCGAAAAACTAAAAAAAAATAGAAGAAATCTGACTGCACAATCTCGGTTTCGATTTTTGAAATAAATTCAATGGTGAAAGTTACCAACAATCATTTGGAGACATGTGTCTTTATTATATATTTTAATAAATAAGTAAATAGACAAAGCGTTTTATTTAAAAAATGTTTTTTTTTTATTATCTAACTCCTGACGATGGCTATATTTCCGAATCTATTAAATATATCAAATGTGGGATTTTTAATGACTTTAAGGATACCTTTTGATTAATGATAAAATATATAAGGTGTTTCATTTAAAGAAACCAACTTTGTGTTATAACTTTTAAAATTAAAGGTAATAGAAAAATATAGGTACGCCACTGAATTCTACGCAAAAATCCCTAACACTTTCCTGTTTACATTTTCTTTTTCTCTTTATTAAGCAAGTTACAAGTGCCTGGCCAAATTGGCAAAATTTGAAAAACACTTGGTCGGCGGAAAATCTGGACAATTCGAGCCTCGTAGCTCCCAGACATTCCAAAAAGAGAAAACAGTCAATTCAACAATCGATGCAATGCATAAATTGTCGGCTGTCAAAACCAAGATCTGCTACTGGTGTTACGTGTATAACCTTCACTTTCACTACTGACAGTTCCCATGGCACGCCCATCTATTTCCCACCATTTGAAAGTCACCTCGTGTTCACCACCAAACAGGATACCATCAGCTTATAGGTATCTTCGCCCACAGCTTAGATCCAGAAGATAGATGCCTTCAATTTAGCGTGAATCTTTCCTTGATCCCCGAAGGTAAAAACGTTCGTACGACACCTCTCTTTTAGCTGCCACCTGGGAAGAACTTTGTAGTCCCCTACGGACGTCCGCACTGCAGTAAAAACGGGACATAAAAATGGGTAATTTTCTAGAAACCTGCGGCAACTCCGATTTTAACGAAATTTGGTATACGGGGGTTTTTGGGGCGCTGATCACCAATCTGAAAGATTTTTTGGCGGAAACGTTTCGTTTTTGAGATATTCATCATCAAAGTTCAAATTTGAACCTAGCTTATTTTCACTATATTCCCCCTTCTTTTTGCACACAATTCTTGATTTAAATCTTAAGTGTCACAAAATATTTGATTTTCACCTTTTAAAACCCCGTTTTTCTACGTTTTTTACATTATTTTTGCATTAAATAGCGTGACTTTTCTTTGATAATGCGGCAACCATACATACACATAGGGCTTCATGGCACACTGGGATTGAAATTATTCAAAGTATAGCTATGCAATTTAATGCAAAAATAATGTAAAATACGTAAAAACGGGGTTTTAAAAGGTTAAAATCAAATATTGTGTGCCACTTTATCTTTAAATTAAGAATTGTGTGCAAAAAGAAGGGGGAATATTGTAAAAATAGCATTAGTTTAAATTTCAAGTCTGATGATGAATATCTTAAGAACGAAACGTTTTCACCATATTCTTTCAGATTCGTGATTAGCACCCCAAAAACCCCGTATACCAAATTTCGTCAAAATCGGAGCTGCCGCAGGTTTCTAGAAAATTACCAAAAAATGAATAGAAGGGAGAAATTATTGGTTTGTGAAAGGGAGGGGTTTTTTTTCTCTTCAAATTTTTTCAAACTAATAAAAAAACTATATATACGTCCGTAAATATGGATGTAGTTGGATAGTCGAAAAAACATTCTACATTCTTTTAAAAACTTACCTTCTGACCCAAAAACATAATTGTGCAACTCTTCAACACAACCGATATTAACGGAATGAACCCCTGCACTGTGCGTTGCAAAAATCTGGACACTTTCGATTCGTCTCTATGCAGAAAAATCGGACATTTGTACTTCTTTGAGTCCTCGTCGGTTTCTGTAGGAACTGTTAAACCCAGTTCGAGTTCTACAGTTTCGAAAACCAACAGCTCCTTGTCTGGGATGTCTGTCCGTGATTTGGAACTTCGTTTTAGCTAAAAACACCCAGTATGAAATAAAAAATTAGAAGCAAAAATGTTGAAAAATGAATATGGGGAAATTTAAGTCAATAATAGTTTTAACAGCTGGTAGAACTCATAAAAAAGTCAATTTATTAAAAATTATGTATACAGGGTTCGGTAAGTCCTCTTTTGCCAATGAAAATAGCAACACAATGTACCTGCGAGCTCCCATAAACTACATCTTTTCTATACTTTATTCTGCTTGCTGTTTAGCCTTCACAAAATTATAACATAACATTATCTATGTCTTACATGTCATACCTTCAATTGCAAGGCTTTCTACCCGCGAGGCTCCCACAGGCGGGAAGCCGTAGGCGACCGCCTATAGCACCTACACCACTGACCCTTGATAATTTGACTTTTCATGTGGAGTTCTATAAGCTGTTTAAATAAATGACACAACTTTGGGGACACTCTGTATAAATTTATTTTTACAAACTTACCTTTTCTTGTTCCTCTTCCGCGATATTTAGTAAAATGGAGTTGGTTAGAGTACCGGTAGATGTCGCAATGCTAACAATCTGAGGTGTGGTTTTAGAAAAATAATTGAACATGCCTCACTATCAAATAAATCGGGCTGGCCGGAAAATGGAAAAGGTCCTTTGAGGACAGCTTTATTTCTAAAATATTACAAATAAATTTAAAAATCACCTATAAGAATTTGAAATAAACAATAAAACATAAAGGGTGTTTTCTAATAACACACTTATACCGGTATGGAAACCAAACTGCCGACCATAGGAAATACGTGTGTTCAATCCCTTCCACTAATTTGGTATGTACTCTCCCACAATTCACCACTGCAATGAGCTCGCCGACTCTGAACTTGTGTACAGTGCATGTTTAAATTTAGCACCCCTAACTTTTAAACTATTCGGTATTTTTTCATGAAAATTTGAGAACTTTAGTAAGACAACGTAAACCAAAGTTGTGCGCAAGATGACAGATATTAAAGTTAAACTGAGAGTTGGTCCATATTTTGAAAACAAAAGAATAAATGGAAAGTGGGGTCTTGAGGCACATCATTTTTATGCTCCCGAGGACTACTTTATAACCCTAAAACATGAAGGTAATATCTTTACCTACTATAAAATGGCGGTAGGTACTTTAAAAATTACCTGAGTACTCGATGGGCATATTTCCAAAACTAATAAAGTTAGATATACCTAATGTGGTATTTTCTTAGAGGATTTTTAAATAGCATATTTATTCTCGGCCATCAAAATCATGTATTCAGGTAATTTTTAAAGTCAGTGGCGTTCGTACAGGATTTATTCTTTTAAGTCGTGCAGTTCGGAGAGTCCAACATATACAACAACCAATCAAAAAATTGTTTTAAACCAAGGATGAGCGTTAGAAAATTGAACACGGTGGAAAATTTTAAATATATTTAAAGCTCATGATTTTATTTGTAGTTTATACTTACTTTTATTTAAATCAATACTTCAATCGAATAAACGGAAAAAATCTCCTCTTAAAATGTACACCGGCCAAATGAGCTCTTCAAAATTTCTCTTATTTTTCTCGTTTTTAGTTTTTTCCAAATTCTTTGGTGTGATTTTTTCGGCAGATTTGGATTTAAGGGTTTCAATTTGATTAATGCCTTCTAAAAAAGCAATATTATACAGGACAACTAAATAGACGTACCGAGGTATCTAACAGAGACTGGTGACTATTCTTATACAGGGCTGATAGAGTGAGTCAAAAACAATCCTCGTAATAAAAAAATATGCCGCGCTTCGTTATAAAAAGATGCGCTTTGACCTTCAAAGAAAAGAAAGACATATATTATGGAAGCCAGTGCATTCACACAGCAAAACAAACATACAATAGGGTTATTTCACATTTATTATTGTATTTTTATTATAAAAGCCATAAATAAGGTCCTAGCTCGTGTTCGATAACCCCTGTACCTAGAATATAAATATACAGGAGTTAATATATTGTCTCCCTTATTTTTTAAATGAATTAATTTGCAAACCTTGGATATAAGATTATGTGCATAAATAATATATACTTAGAGTAAAATTTACAGATGAAAAAATTTCAATATTGAGGCTGGGCGCCATGTTCAAAAGAAATATGGAAAAGGGGTCTTGTGGCATTATTTTGCAAAGTTTCTCCTGACGAAAGCACTTTATAAACCCGAGAATATAAAGTTTCAATACCTTTACCTACTAACAAATGAGTGTCTGATTGCATAAACATATTTCCAGACTAATAAAGCCGCCAGCTGTACCCTGATGTGGTATTTCTTAGATCTTTAAAGATATTTTGACAAAGTGATACTGGTGGTACGCATATGTGGCAGGACAAAGGTGCGGTATATAGTTTTTTTTAAAAGATGCATCCTGTATATTATATATCACCATAACAAAGATCTTTAGAAGAGCTTTAAGAAAAATCACATTTTAGTACATCTTAACTTAATACTTTTTGGAAAAGGTGGCAATATCCAAACTGAAATGAAATTTAATCTTCTAAGGTTTTAAAGCATTTGTCGCAAGAGCTTAAATGCAAAAACACAAGATCCATTTTTCCATATAAAAATTTTCCAACATGGCAGCCTTAGCCGCTAATCTGAATTTTTATCAGTCATCTTTAATTTTAAAATATAGTATATATGTGCTTGAATTTTATATAATGTACTCTAATTAAATTGATTCGTTCGTGGCTATTTTTTTTTTCATTAAAGATATACACTGTATGCTAAAAATCTGAAATTATTTCGAACCTTTTTCTTTTACTATTTTTAAATCTTCAAATTCTCCAATGAGCTGTTTTTCCGAAGAAATTTCTGGAAAACCAAAAGTCAAAATCGACTGCTATTTCGCCGTAGATATCCAGAAAAGTGGTTTTGCTGCCTGGAAACTTGCCGCCGGGTTTTTCTCCAATAGGGTAAACTCCAATATTCAATGCTTCGTTTTTTTCTATTTGGTAAAGTCTAAAAGAAACATTAAACACTTATTTATGAAGATCAACAATCATCAACACTTCAAGAAAATGCATCTTTAAAGATCTCTCTGAGGAAGTGGCAAAGAAAATTAACTACACCTTTAAACCATTAGCTTCTTTTCGGTAATTGTTGAAATTCGGTATACGGGATTTTTTGGGGCGCTGATCACGAATCCGAAAGAATATTTAGTCGAACACGTTTCGTTCTCGAGATATTCATCATCAATCTTAAATAAAGAACTAACCTAAATTCGCCATGTTTCCCTTCTTTTTGCACGCAATTCTTAGGTTTTCCATTAAATTGGCAGTTAATATTTGACAACTCTTAATTGAATGTTAAATTGGTGCTTAAAATTTGATTTCCACCTTTTAAAACTAATTTTTTATATATTTTACCCATTTTTTCAATAAAATTGTAAAGCTTCATTCTCAATCGTGTTTAAAAATGGGTAAACTAAATGAAAAATGGGTTTTTAAGAGGTGCTTTTCAAGTTTGATAATGGATATCTTAAAAACGAGTCCGACAAAAATTATTTAGTCTTCGTCAGAGCCCCAAAAACCCCCGCATATCAAATTTCATTAAAATCGGCGATGCGTCCGGTTTGTAAACAATACCTCCTTTTTCTCGTATGCACTCTATTGCCTTTTTGTTTTTCGCACTTCTGTTTTGTTTTTTACAACAAAATATTACAAAAAAAAAAATTAATAAAAATAAAAGCACATAAAAACAAAATGTTAAAATAATGCCTAATGGTAGTCAATTTGGACTATATTCAAAAAGTTTGCGAAATATTTTGTAGCCAAGGTATTTGTGGTGTAACAAATGCACTACTTACTTTAGTCCCTTAAACAAGGGACTAAAGTAACCATTTTAGTCCCTTATGCCAAAAATATTACACACAAAATTGTTATTTTGTATCCCACAGATTAGTTAAGTTTACCTTAACATGTTGTCAGACGTCAGGACTAAAGTGTGCGAGTCACTAATGCTTCCAGGATGAAATTTAACTTGTCTTACTCCGATGACCTCACTACAAGATAAAAGTCGCTCATCTAAACTGTGGCTTCTGCAACAACAAAAAGCAATGATTAAACTATAACGAATAAAAATAATTTAAAAAAATAAAATGATACAAAAAAATATCCAAATTTTTTGACGAATTTTCAAGTGGCTGTATTTCGCTTACAAATGATCGTACTGGAAATGTAAAAAAGTATTTTATAGCCTAAAGTTGCCAGTTTTGAGATCATAATGCATACCGAAAAATTTTTTTTTATTTTTTCCTACGAGCGTGTGGAAAAGTCCACTTTTACGCACGCATTTGAGTGAACAAAGTAACACTTCTTCGCACGGCCTGCGGAAAAGTAAAACTACTCTAAAATCTTAAAGGTAAGCAAGATTTATATGTATTTTAGTAATTGTAGGCTATTTCATGCAATATACGAAGCCATTGCAAGTTTTAGATTATCCTCTTTTTTGTTTGTTACTTCACGTAATTTTCAATATTTCAACTAAAACACAAAAGAACATTTTTTAATTACCCTGTATATAATAATAAAATGATTATAACAAGTCAAGCAACAATATGTAATCTTGGTTATTTTAACACATGTCAGATTTTTCTTCGTTTCCATATGAACAAGCAATTGCACAAATGAATTTCAATACAAACAAGTATTTTTAATGAAAAGGCGTCATAGTATCTTTTTTAATTAAATAAAAATCCGACCAATATAAAATGAGTAGTTCCGATGAGGAGATAAAGATGGGTACACATTTAATTCATTCTGAAAGCGATGCCGCCAAGTAACGTAAACAAACCCTTTTGTGAACAATGATTTATTGCCGCAAAAATATTCAACCCGTGTGTGTTTCTAGTACCTAGCCTCGTGCCATTATAGTAGGACAGAGGCGAAATAAGAGAATGTTTTTTAAGTACGTGATACGTGTCTTAGCAATGTTTTTTTATTATTTATCTAAATAGGCAGGCTCTGTCCGAGGCTATATGCATTCCAAAAGGTTTGTTTACTAAATGTGGACCCATTTATACCAGATTCTATCCTGATGCAGCAAATACCGTAAGTTTGAATTTATTACCAGCAAAATCTCGTGAAAAATATGAGAATCAATACGACAACTGGTGCTCGAGCAAGGGGTGCGAAAAGTATTATTTTGCGCACTTGATTAGGACAATACGCTATCTTCAGGTCCTTTGTTGTCTTTGTCTACGAACTTGGAAATAATTCCCACTTGACCACTATATGGATCGGATTTTTGTTCATTTAGACTTCAATTTTATAAATAATTTTTTAAGTTTAAGTGAAGAAGGTCTTTGTCTTTAACTACCAATATCTTAACACTTGCCGCTTGCTGAACGTTCGTTCGTGGGCAACGGCAGTCGCGTGCGGAAAAGTATTATTTTGCGCACTTGTTAGAAAATACACTATTTTTCAGGTCCTTTTTTCGGTCTACGAACTTGGAAAAAATTCCAACTTGACCACTATATGGATCGGATAACTTGTTCATTTAGCTTCAATTTATATTTTTTTAAGTTTAAGTGAAGAAGGTCTTTTGTGTTTAACTACCAATATGCCCAACAACCGCTGATTGCATAAAAAAATTAAGTGAAATTTTGAATAAAGCCCACGCACAAAAATCGGCGGTTTTTTAAATGTTTTTTTACATAAATTTTAAAAATAAAAAATGCTTTTTAAGGCTTTTGAGATAATCCGGCGCTAAGTTGACAATATGGAGCAATCCGCAATGTCAAGAGTGCCTCTTACGCTCAATAATGCCTACAAAAACCCCATAAAATTTTAATTTAATCCATCGAGCCGTTTTTTGGTTTATTTAATCAATTTTTTAAAGGATCACGATTTAGACATTTTGACCTCTCTGAGGAAGTGGCAAAGAAATTAACTACACCTTTAAAACATTATCTTTTTTTGGTAATTATTTACACACCGAATGCCGATTTAAATTAAATTTGGAATAGGGGACTTTATTTTGGGGCGCTGATCACGAATCCGAAAGAATTTTTAGTCGGAAACGTTTCGTTCCCGAGATATTCATCATCAATCTTAAATATAAAAGTAACCCAAATTCACCATGTTCCCTTCTTTCTGCACGCAATTCTTGAGTTTTTCATTAAATTGGCACTTAATATTTGATTTCTAACTTTTAAAAACCCATTTTTTATTTATTTTACCCATTTTTGCAATCGTGAGTCATGGCGCCGCCATTAAAAGTAAAGCTTTTACAATTTTATTAAAAAAATGGGTAAAATAAATGAAAAAATGGGTTTTTAGAAAGGGAAAAATCAAATTTAGTCTTAAATCAAGAATTGTTGGCAAAAACAGGGGCATAGTAAAATAAGGTAAACTTGCCTTTTAAGTTTGATAATAAATATTAAAAAACCACACCGACTAAAAATTCTTTCCAGATTCGTCATTAGCGCCCCAAAAACCCCGTATAGCAAATTTCTTTAAGTGAATATTATCTTTAACAAAAGGCACAACAAAGTTCAAAGCATGTATTTTTAATAATAAAAGTGTTTAAATTTATAGAAAAAAAAGTTTTTAATTTTTTTTATCAATTTTTAATGATTTTTTTAATTTTAATTTATTCATAAAAATGCATAAATCCTAACTGGAGTAGTATAGCGGGATGAGGGCCTTTATCCCGCTGTACTACTCCAATATGCTAACTATATTTTTTGCATTATATTTCCCAAAAACGCCCAATAATGTATCATACACCAACTCTTTTTGAACCACGACCATATTTTCTAATTTCGCATCCCCTTTCACCCCTTCCGCTTCCATTACCGTCACCGCAATGCGACGTTTCTGGGTCGTGTGACACATCCAGGTACTAAATTACAATTTCCATGACGTCTTTGCTTTTTAGAGCTCTTTATGTAATTAGTGTGGATATTACTTAAACGGCTTGATTGAGAAATATGGTGTGAAGGTGGCCTTATTATAAGAGCCTGCTGCCGAAAGAAATTAGGGATGAAACGAGTTAATCTTCATAATGTTTCGTTTAAATCTTTATGATATCTGGATGTTTTAAAAGGGTTAGAAGTAGAGTTAAGGTTATTTTTGCTATTACGACAAAGAGTTAATCTTGAGGATGATTTTCCCCAATGACTGTGACCAGTATGACATATATTTGCAAAGAAAGTTCGGAGTTTCAGAGAGGGTCGGATTTGGGATACATACAAATTTTAAAAATTTGAAAAAGAAAAATAGTTTTTGAATCGAAAGAGAAATTTAACCTTTTTTTTACGCTTCCGTGGCTATAGATATAGTGTTGGGCGATATATCAATAACCGCGATATTTCACCGGTGGAATGGCAAATCACTGGCGCTACCGGTGATTTACTTTTTGCAAATACGGTGATCAGGTGATCGAACCGAATACTGCAACGGCACCGACACGACACGCATTGGGATTATCGCTGATGGCTCCGATCGAAATGTGATATACCTATGTAAATTATTATTTAAAATAATATGTGAAGGAAAACAGTGATTTAAGCTAATATGATATTTGTATTGTTTAGACGTGAAGGGTGGCAGTGGGGCACCGCCAAGCCGTGTGAATGACTTGTTTTCCGGAAGCCGGGTTAATATTAATTGACCGTAGAAATAAATTAGGTGCAAACAAAGCTGAAAAAACTAATCTTTCAATGCTAATTTTTTTAATTTTCATTGGGAAAAAGTAAGCTATATGTTGTTTTATTTTTTATTTATTTAAAGAATTTAAAATTTTATTTTTTATTCTGCGTTTTCTGTTTTGCTTTAAAAACGTTTTTTACCATATTTACCTTGTAATTGAATTTAAGTTAAAAATGTTAAAATGGTGTTCGATTAATAAAAATATGTTTTTTATTTTCTTGAAAGTAGGTTATGAATAAACCCTAAAATTTGATATTATTTTTACATAATATCACATTAAGCTTGTTGTCACACCTATATAAAAATGATTATCTGAGTTACGAGCCCAAAAAAATTTAGATTTCGTAACATTGCTGTTAATTTATTTGCAGCATAATATTTATTTTTATAAAATCAATAAATATTATGCTGCGTGTCAATGAAAACCGATAAGGGCCGTATAAATTTCAATATATTCGTATTCGTTGCCAGAGACCGGCAGCTCTTTATGCTTCCCTACTTTAGTCAAATATTTATGTATATTCTAAGTCACTGCAGTGATTGAAATCACTATTTAAAATCAATGGTTAAAGGATGAGTATTTAATGACTTCTTCGTTACAAGGGACATGGACATGATTGTATTTTGGATACATTAAATTTAGCAAGATTTTTGGCGCCCCAATCCAATTTTAGTTTAAGATCTTGTGAAAAAGATATCTGCCTTTATGCCCTGCGTTTACTTTTTTAAATCGGTTTAAAAACCTGAAAACTGAAGTAAAGGGTATTATCGTCCAGCAAACCTATGAATGGGTTGGTTTAGTAGAAAGAAAAAGAAGCATGTTGATGGGCAGAAAAAAACGAAGTTGGTGCCAGTACTGAGTTCTGAGGAACCTCAGCATTAACTTGGTGAAAGTTTAAATAGTGGCCATCCACAATAAGCTGATATACGTCAATCAGAAAACAGAACACTAGAGATTTTAATATACCTAAATGTATATAGTTTCTATGGGCGTTTTTACAAACCAATAGAACGCGTTGGGATAGCTTCTAAAACGAGTGTAAAATTTCAAAGTCACTAATTGCTACATTAATTATTTATCTAGCACCTCAACATCAACATTCGGAGGTCGTTTCATACTGTAACAATTGGTCACGATTGTTGATTAGGTCACGGTAATTGGTCAGCAGAAAAATATAATGTTATTTCAAATATACAGGGTAGTTTTACATGATTTTTAAAAATATATATAAAACACCTAATATTAACATTCAGAGCTCATTCGATGCAATATAAATTGGTCACGATTGATCAATCGGTCTCAGTGATAGTATGTAACAAGTATTCATTTTAAAACAACTTTTCTAGTCGGATGAGCTTCCAACTTTAGTATTGAAATGCTAAATATTCGTATGCAGCAATTAATGAATTGAAAACAATGTCTCTTAATTCTATTTTACTGCTTGACCTTAAAAATCGTGACCAATTGTTACAGCATTAAACGAACTCCGAATTGATGTTGTGTTAATGTTGAGGGTGCTAAATATATTTTATGTAGCAATTATTGACGTAAAAATTTTAAAATCTTTATATTTATGCCAGTATCTTTGACCAAATATTAAAGACCCATGACCAATTCTCTAATTGTTTACTAGCTTTCAGAATTTGTTTTTTGAATCAAATTTTTTAATTTTTAGGCCGCTCATTTTTTTTTTCGTCTATAAATGTCTTCATTTAATACAGAATTCTTTTAATCTTGCTAACCAAATAATAAATCATACTGACTAATGTTGTCCATTTTGTTGACCAATATAATCCTTTTTGATTGAGCCATATATGATTAATTTGAGGCCCTAAAAAAATATTAGATGACCTTCATATTTTAAGCTCGCTGTAAAGTTGATGTATGGATGACCAATTCATCACACTAAGTGACCACTTATGACCATTTCGTGACCAATTCGGAGCTGTTTTTCAAACCTCAAATTTTACATTTTGGGCCGCCAAATAGATGGGACTCATAACGCGTTGTGGTCATAAGTTTCGACCACAAATAAAAAATCTATTTTATTTCGGTGTTTGGTCATTAAGCTTCGTCCTCCAAACGTGTGCGTTATTTTGCTCAGTAAGCGTTCTTAGTCTCTGAGCGTAGATGAGATTAGATTGGAGTAGGACATAAAGTTGGACTGTATATCCCTTTATCACTGCAACCCGCCTCCATGGTTTATTGTGTGTACTCCCGTCCATAGCTTAGAGCACGCTATCCAAGCCGGTCTGTTTAATCAGACTCCACAACCTTGGAACCGGCTCCTTGGTAAATCTTGCCTCCTTCACCCAGCCTTGCAAACCGCAGACGACAAAGAAATTCACAGTAGCACTATTCGTGTTCTGCGGTTTCTTTCTCCTCCTGGCAGAACCTGCATAGTTTTCTCTCTGCCAGACCCATTGTTTCCAGGTGTTTATTTAGTCTGCAATAACCTGTTAGTTGACCCACTATTACCTCTTACTACCTTCCAGTTGTAAATCCAGAAGGTCTTTCATAAAAAACCGACGAGTAAGCTCCTAATGAATATGGCGTTCGACTGACTCTTCCTGGTGTCTTTGTTCACCAGTCTGGGGATTTCCTCATATTCCATGATCAGATGACCTTACTTGGCATGACGGAATACCACAGTAGGGCTCCGGGACCTACCATTGACCTGCCAGCTTCCTCTTTGCCAATTTATCAGCTTCCTCATGGCCTTCGTGTCCTGGTCTTTGAGCGTAACATAAACACATTACAACTAAGATCTTTAACATCTAAATTTTTCCTTATTATAAACTTGATAGTAAATTATATTTTTAGCAGTTTGCGAGATTAAATTCAGCGATCCTTTAAATGGTAAATAAGGCTCAAAAGTTGGCTGTTTTGATTTACCTAAAAATACCTTAGATCACACCGACAGAGCCATTACGGGGGTATTTAAATACCTTTAACCCCCGAATTTCTGCGACTTTAAGCCGCGTTCACGCATTCGCCTAATCCCGAGCTAATTTTCATCGTTTTTTCATGCTAATATGGCCGCCGACTCTGCGGCCAAATCTTCGCGAGTGTGAGATTGCCTAACCTATGTTTTCTTAATTACAGTTAAGAAGATCAGTGGCGGAGAAAGCGATTTTGTATTGATAATATTATTTTTCAAATGTTCAGTAATACAGAAATATATATCAAGTTTATATAGAGTGCTTTCAGAATAGGGTGTAACTAAATAAGTGTAAACATTTAAGGAGGTGATTCCTCATTGAAAAATATGAAAAAAGTTCCTGATAAACATAGGTCCGAAAATGCATAGTTCCAAGGACAGGGTGTTAACATTTGGGTTCAACATTCACCTCCTTTGATCTTCCAGTTGACCTTCACTTTAATGTCATTAGATAGTCCTTAAAAAAGTTAAGATAGGAAAGTAAAGTAATTTTGCTCTATCTTTAACTGTTTTGCTCAGTAAATCGTCAAAATTCAAGAATTTCTGTCCAGGAACATGCACATAAACTGGTTTATTTTTTTTCTCGAAAAACGAAAGAGATACAAAAATTTCACGAGAGATAAAGTTGTATTTTCAGTTGCTATTCTAAAAAAAATAAAAGTTACACAAAAGTCCAGTGGCGTAATCATTTTTACAATTATTTTCAATAAGATGATGCCCAGTGAGACGTCACTGGACTTATGGTTTTAATTTAATTATGCCTAACTTTGGCTCCTTATTACTAGAAATAACACTGAAAAAATTTCAAGAAAATCGGTTACAGGGTATTCAAGATAATTACAAAACCTATTTTATTTAAAGTTTAACACCCTGCATCTTGGAAAGTATGCATTTTCGGACCAATGTTTGTAATACAGAAATATATATCAAGTTTATATAGAGTGTTTCAGAATAGCATGCTAATCCTTAAGGAATCTTTAAATGATTTTGTGTCCTAAATGTCTTAACCGTCGAGAAACGTGGTGGTACTTTTTTATATATATATATTTTTTATCTTTGGAAGAACCACGAAGGCTAAAAGCCTAAATACTAACGTACCGTGGGTGTCTTAAGCGAGGTAAGAGGGAGTTAGTTGACACGGGACTTAAATACTTGAAGATTTTGGGGGAAAGAAAGACCTCCGCTGGCAGCAGGTTCCACAACCTAGAAACTCTAGGGATAAAAGAACGAACAAAGTGGGAAGTTCGGGGCCTGTCCAGTTGGACCGTATAGGGATGCATACGCGCGGAACCACGGGTTTCTCTGTTGGGAACCGTGAGTGGAGGAACTATACTGGACAATTCTTCAAAGCAGAAGCCATGGAAGTACCTATAAAAAAGCGATAAATCCCCCACAGCTCGACGATGTGCAAGAGAGGAAAGCCTTTCTGTAAGTGAAGGTTCATTAATGAGACGAATAGCTCTTCTTTGAATAGAATCAAGAATGCTTAGGGTTGTGGGGGACGCCATGCCCCAGATATGAGAACAATATTCCAAGGGAGGTCGGATTTGGGACACATATAAAGTGTATAAATTAGAAGCGGAAAAATACTTTTTGGCTCGAAAGAGAAATCCAAGCTTTTTGAAGCTGCCGTGGCTATAGATACAATGTGTTTATGCCAGATAAGGTTACTTTCAAATGTGACGCCCACGAGATTAAAGGTGTCTTTGCTCTGTAAAACTTGGCGGCTCATAAGTAGAGGATGAGTATTTGATGACTCTTTTCGCGACAAGGAACATGATTGTGTTTTGGATGCATTAAAATGGACGAGATTTTAGCGGCCCAATCCAATATTAAATTAAGATCCTGCGAAAGAGATATCTGCATCGCTCTGCGTTTGTTTTCCAAGTCAGGTTTAGTAATGGGTTTAGGAACCTGAAAACTGGAGTGAAGAGTACTATCGTCGGCAAAACAATGAATGGAATTAGTTGTGGACGAGAGAAGGTCGTTGATGTGAAGAAGAAACAATGTTGGTGCCAGAACTGAGCCCTGAGGGACTCCAGCATTTACTTGGTGAAAGCATGTAGAATGGCCGTCCACAATAACTGATATACGACGATCAGATAGATAACTAGAAAGCCAAGTACAGAGTTTAGTTGAAAGACCATAGGAGGGAAGTTTATTAAGAAGTGCGACATGCCAGACCTGGTCAAAAGCTTTGGATATATCAAGAACAACGATCTGGGACTCACCTAGAAACTCAAGAGACTTATTCCAGCAGTGTGATACGAAGGAAAGAAGATCTGCTGTAGATCTTTATATATGTGATATAATTACAATTAATAACCACTATTGATAAGGAGGCATTTTCTGATGCTTAACAATTCTTTTCCATTCCTTAGAGTGGTGTTTGATTGGGATTAAAACTAATAACTTTTAAAGAAAAATATGGTGTGCTACTGTCACCATTTTTTTTGTATATTTTAAAGTACTATTTTCGTTTTCATATAATGGTATAGTATAACAGAAAATACTTCTTTGTTTTATAAACTTTTAAAAAACCGTTTTTTTTAATTGAGTAGGATTTTAGAGTTGTTTCATTAAAATCATTTTATTACCATTGCTCTTTTGTAGTAAATTTCTTTGTACCCCACCTTTTATTTTTAAAATCATTGATTAAAAAAATAGGCGTGAAATTGACAAAAAAATTGCCGTTATAGGAAAGCAAATTAATAGAATATGAAGTCAATACCTTCACCTAATACAAATGGTGCTATATTGAATAATTACCTTAATACCTGTTTTTAATGGCCACATTTCTAAAATTAAAAAGTTAGATATACATATTCAAGATGTCCATTAACTCACCCGACAAACTTACCGGTTGATCCTACTATCAAAAATAAGAAAACACTTTATATGAACATTCGTCCTAAACGTCTTAGTTTTTAAACTACGAGGTGTTAAAAATTAAAAAAATATTGGTTTCTAGATAATTTGAGGGACGACACCAGAGCCATATATTTTTTCCCAACATGGCACACAGCAGCCATCTTAAATTTTCATCTGTCAAGTTTTCTCTAAATTATAGTATAAACGCATAATTTAATTTTGTGAAACTTTAATATTTTAAATTGATCTGTTAAAAATAAAAGGGGGAAACTTTAAAGAAAAGCGCTGTATATTAATTTTAAACCTCTAAAAATATATAAACTTTTTTTTTTATAGGTAATATGGTATTTTAGTACAACTATTTAAAATATACTAACCACTTTTAGTTACCAATGAAAATAAAACAAATCGTTTTTATTTTAAATATTGTTTATAGCTTGTGAAAAAAATTGTTCCTAGTAAATATGATTTTAGTTTTCTTTTTGCAATACAAATAAAATACGAACAACAAATTTACTTCTGTTTTTTTTAACTATGAAAGTTTAAAAACAAATAAAGTTTAATGTTTTTGCTTTATTATCTAAAAATATTTTAGTACTATCCTCTGATTGTATGGGTCTGATTTAGGGATGGCAACGTTATATCGATTATTTTGAAATATCGATATATCGAAGATCAAATATCGATAATCTTCATCGATATTTAACTTCTCGATATATTGATACCAAATATTTTTGATATTTGTGGTAAATAAGACAAAATTACAAAACGATGTTGTTACTTAAATTTTTAAAACTATAAAAAATGTTGTACAGTAAAATAAAAAAAATTCAAGTATCGGGGAATATTTTACTATCATGTCCTATTAATTTACCCACTACATATTAAGAAAAAAATTGTAATATTAGATAATTAATCGATATTTTGCATATTGCTCTTCGATATATCGGATAATCGATATTAGCCAAAACGATATTTATCAATATGGATACATGGATGTGTTTTTTTTTAAATTTGATATCCCTAGTCTAATTACTCTTTAAGCTAAAATTTGTATACGCCGCCTATGGATAAAATACCATTTTAATGAGACTCTTTGAATATTCATCGCTAAGAATTACTAATAGGAACAAAATTAGCTAAAATCCGTTTTTATTATTGTTTATGACTTGTGCTGTACGAGAAATCCCTTTCTGGTCATAATTTTTTAAATTATGCTTTAGGTTTTCTTATTGCAATATATTAAAATGTACGTTGCACTTCTAAAATGGCTTTTTGTTGGCCTCTAGTATAAAATGTAAAGGTAAAATTTTCAAAAAAAAATACGAAAAACGCTTTGTTTTAATTATTAACTAAATGATTTTAAACACAAATTAATTAGAAGGTCGGTATTACAATTTTCTTGAGCTATAATGTGTTAAAAAAATAAAGCCATACCGGGTGATGCATCGCCTGATTGGCTATAGAAAATCCCATGTACATTTTGATACCTTGGCTCCTGATTTTACAACAAAACTGTATTAAAACTATTTTGAGGATATTGACTTTCTTATCGTCTCGTAAATTACATCCGTTTAAACATATTTAACTCCACAAAAATATAATTTTAATATTTTTACGACCGTTAAAAAACTCCATTCTAGTACACTACATAAAGTGTTAAAAAAGTAACTTTTCCTACGACCACTTGTGAAAATAGCAAATAGCACACTGATTTCCTGCATAGAAAATGCGTTATATCACACTAGTGTTGCAAAGTACTTTACAACACTAGTGTTGCAAAAGTACTTTACAACACTGGTGTGATACATATTATGATGTCATTCTAAAAACTGCTATTGGTTTTGCAAGTGACATATTTATTGTAGTGACAGTAAAAAAACTTTTTATTTACCTTAAACGGTAGAACCCAAATTAGCGAAAATCATCTTATTTTATGTTTATTAAAATTTACGAAAAAATAAAAACATAAACAAAAATAGACATAACCACAAAAAACAACTTTCACTGACTGGCACAGTGTTGTCAGGTAAGTAGATCAAATTAAAAATCTCCCTTTTACCTTTGAGCACGTACTTTATAGAGGCAGCCTTGCCGCTTGACCGTTCGACCTAAAGCGCCAGAGGAAAAAAGCCTATAGATCAAATTCCTTCCTCTCTTTCTTCGTGTACTCAAAAAACTAGTTAAATCTTTTTTAAATCCCTAATTAAACCTAAGGCTAATACACACTTTATGAATCCACTTTCTTTTATCCATTCATAAATAGAATCAGACCCTTCCGACGTTGCCAAATGCTTTTCATATTTTGCATGGTAACTGACGTTTGGTAGTCGTTTTTCCTTACTTTTAGGACTTTAGGTTATGCATTTACAATTTTCATATTTTTTCTTAAAAATATGAGGAAAAACTGTTATTTTTACTTAATTTTATATGTGATGTTCAGTTTCATTAACTCGTTTTACCAATTTTACCCCACCCAGCACCCCTTTTCACTCCCCGGTCCCGTAAGTTTATTTACTGATATTTTTTAAAAAACGGAATATTTTGGATATGCACCACTTACGTTTTATTTAGAAGAGTGTCTAAAATATGTAAGAATCGATAATTTTTAAAAAACACTTATAATAGCAGAAAACCGTATTAAACTATTAGCGTTATTACCTAACAAAACCATACAATTTTTATTAAGTGAGGGCCTTTTTAAATTCCAAAATGATAAAAGTTATAGAATGCTTCTAGGTAGGTGATTTTCGATGTAAAAATATTGTCAAAACAGTATAATATAGCAGTGAGGAAAAGTATATATCACACTAGTGATGCAAAGTAAATATCACCCTAGTGTTGCAAAGTTCTCAATTGTTTTTATTTTTTCTGAACAGACAAACTTTAATTTATTTATTTTTTGGTGAATAATTTGTGGTCGTAGGAAAAATAGTGTACAGTACTCGTGTGAAAATGACTTTCTTACACTCGTGGGATTGTCGCACTCGGCTAACGCCTTGTGCTACAATATTCCCACTCGTGTGAAATTAGTCATTTTCCACACTTGTAATGTAATATACTATTTTTAAACACTTCGAAGCTTTTTTACACTTTGAATATGTCAAGGCCACTGATAAAAATCTCTGTTTTTGAATTTTTATTCTTAGTGCAATATTATAAGTCCAGACCATTGTAATTACTTATGTAAAAGCTGGCAACATTGTATTCACTCTCTTCTATCAACATGGCTGACCGTTCCTGTGTCGTATTGTCTTAGCTCGTAAATTTATCTAAATAAAAGTGTTTTACAGTCCACTATAATATTTTATTGAAGGCCAAAACATTGGTCCAAACGACCCGGATAAATACTAGTACGTGCCGGCCAAGAAAACAGAAAATTCAAAGTGAAATACCGAATTTTCGTTTGTGAATTGTTGATGGGATTGCAAGTCAAAACGCCGAGTTCCTAGGAGACAAGTTTCCACCACGGGTTCTCGAGTGGGCCTCTAAGGTAAGAGGATTAATAATAAAATTTAAAATAAAGAATATTTTTGGTTGGGACTAACAAAATGTCGAACGAATCAAGTTTAAAGGCTAAGAAGGCCGCTATTAAGGGCAAGTTAACTAGATTTGAAACATTCTTAAATAAGAATGATAATGTTACAAATGAATTTATAACAGAATTAGAATGTAGATTAGATAATATCGAGCCCACTTTAAATGAATTAAATGAAGTTATTTTGGAGTTAGTTTCCATAGATAGCGAAAGTATAAATAAAGATGAAGTCCTCGCAGAGGAACAAGACTTTGAAAATAGATATTATAGGCTACTTAGTCGCGCAAAAACACTATGTAAAACATTCCATGATAATCATTCTAGGGGTACATCTGTAGTTGGTTCCGGTGCAAGTGTAGGGAGTAGTAATGCAAGTAATAATAATAATCGGTCTGTAATAAAACTACCCCCAATAACACTGCCAAGATTTGATGGAAAATATTGTTCGTGGTTAGAGTTCAAAGATGTATTTGCTAGCTTAGTAGATAAAAATGAATCGTTAAGTGACATTCAAAAATTTTATTATTTACGCACATCATTAGAAAAAATGTTCTTGAAGTAATAAAATCAATTGAGGTATCGGCTGCTAATTATCAAGTAGCCTGGCAGTTCTTAAGCGATCGATATGAAAATAAAGCTCTAATGATACATAACCATATTCGAAGCATTTTTGAACATCCCTCTTTGAACAAAGAATCACATAATGGCTTAAGAAACTTGTATGATTCGGTTACAAAACATTTACGATCACTTAATAGTTTGGGTGAAAATACTACCTCTTGGGATCGCATTATTATATACATCATTATTAATAAATTTGACTCTGTGACACGTCGTGATTGGGAAACCTATAAGTATGTAGGTGAATTGCCTACCTTAGAAGACATGAACACATTTCTTAAGGCAAAGTGTGACGTTCTAGAAAAATTAGAACTTATCAGTTTAGATAATAGTACGCCAAAAGTAAGGAGGTCAGGTAGTTATCCTACAATGAATAATGATGTTATTAATAGCAGTAGGTATAAATGCTATTATTGTTCACAAGAACATTCTATTTTTAAATGTGAAGCATTTTTAAAACTGGCAGTTGATAAAAAAATTGATGCTGTTAAACAATTAAAACTTTGTTTAAACTGCTTGAGACATTCACATCCTTCGTGGAAGTGTAAATTAAATAAATGTACAAAATGTCATAAATCTCACAATACTTTGCTTCATTCCGATAATATTGCAAATTTAACCGTTGGTGGAAAGGGTCCTACAACTAACCATTCGCCGGTTGCGCCGAAGACAGCGGACGATGCGTCGACGGCTGAGGCAAGCGTAGTGGCTCACGCGAACGTGGAGGGGCAATGCAGCGTTGCCGAGTCTATTAATAATTCTGAAGTTTTATTACCAACAGTGCAGGTTGAAATTATAAATAATAATAAGTTATTTAAATGTCGGGCACTGTTAGACAGCAGGTCCCAAAGCAACTTCATATCGAAGTCTTTGTGTAATAAATTAAAATTGAAATATAATAAAATTAAACATTCAGTAAAAGGGATTGGGGAAACTTTGGCAAATATAAATAAGCAGGTTAATATTAACTTACAATCTTGCATTGACAGCAATTTTAAATTAAATATAAATTGTTTAGTACTAAATAAAATCACCGAAAAATTACCTATGTCTACTTTTAATAAAAATAATCTTTCTATACCGCCGTATTTGAAATTAGCTGATCCGGAATTTAATATTTCCCAAGAAATTGATCTTTTATTAGGATCGGAAGTATTTTGGACAGTTATTAAACAAGAGCAAAGGTTACTTGGGCCTAAAAACCTATACTTCAAAATACAGCATTTGGCTGGGTTGTTGCAGGTAGAATGAATTTAAATTTACAAAATATGTCCGAGTCAATTAATTGTTTCTGTACTTTTGAGCAAGAAATTAATCAAAATATTTTAAAATTCTGGGAATTAGAGGAGGTTTCTGTAAAAAAATCGGCTCTTTCGGAATGTGAAAGGTACTGCGAAACTTATTTTCAAGAAACTACTACTAAGGATGAATTTGGTCGTTATATAGTGAATATACCATTTAAGAATTCGGTTTTTAATTTAGGTAATTCTAGAGATAATGCACTACATCGGTTTTATTCTTTAGAGAAAAACTTAATAAAAATAACGACTTAAAAGATGAATATGTAAAATTTATGTCCGAATATCAGAATTTAAATCACATGGCCGAATATAATGATTTGAATAACGAAAACGAGGGATATTATTTACCCCACCACGCCATAATAAAGGAAAGCTTGACGACTAAAGTCCGCGTAGTGTTTGACGCTTCATGTAAAACGTCATCGGGACTGTCACTTAATAATGTGCAATTTGTAGGGCCAACATTACAACAGGACGTGTTTGAAATTCTGTCTAGGTTTCGGACATATGATTATGTCATGACAGGTGATATAAATAAAATGTATAGGCAGATTCTCATAAATGAAAACGATCAAATTTATCAAAAAATATTTTGGAGATCAAATCCTGACGAGGAATTAAAATGTTTCAAATTGCTTACAGTGACATATGGAACAGCGTCTGCTCCATATTTGGCTGTAAGATGTTTATTTGAAATCGCTCAGGAAAATAAAAATAACGAGTTAATCAGTAAAATAATAAAGCGCGATTTCTATATGGATGATTTATTAACGGGTTCTAATTCAAAGAGGAAATTTTATACATTCAAAAATGTGTTTCCGAGCTTCTGGCTAAATCAGGATTTGAGCTTCGTAAATGGTTATGTAATGACAAAGAACTATTAGACAAATTTCAAGTTAATAATAAATTAAGTGTTAATATCTTAGATATTGGAAATAAAGAACCAAACAAAACCTTGGGTATTTACTGGGATGCTCAGGGCGATTCAATAAATTTTAAAATAAATTTAAGACAAACACCATTAGAAATGGCGACAAAAAGATCAGTATTGTCAAGTATATCTCAAATATTCGATCCTTTAGGATTATTAAGTCCCCATAATTATTATCGCCAAATTACTTATACAAGATCTTTGGAAAAATAAATTAGACTGGGATGATGACTTGCCAGGTCCTCTATTAAAGCAATGGGAACATTTTCAAAATAATTTAACTTTGCTAAATAATTTAAAAAACCCAGGCAGGTCACCCTTTCTGAGTACATTTCAATTGAATTGCACGGGTTTAGCGATGCCTCTATAAAGGCTTACGGAGCGTACATATATTTGCGTTGTATTTTTGAATCAGGAAATATTATCTCCAATTTGTTATGTTCAAAAAGTCGCGTTGCGCCTTTAAAACAAGTAAGCTTACCTAGGTTAGAACTGTGTGCTGCACAGTTACTAGCAAATTTAGTAGCCAAAGTGAAGAATTCACTAGAGATAAATTTTAGCAAAGAATATTATTGGTCTGATTCCACCATAACTTTAGCTTGGATCAGAGGCGACTCGTCTATGTGGAAAAAAATTTATAGCAAATAGAGTCAGTGAAATTCAAACTCTCACTGATAAAAATAATTGGAACTACGTTTGTTCAAGCGAAAATGCTGCGGATGTGTTATCTCGGGGTACGAGTGCTAAAGCACTTATGGAAAATAAATTATGGTGGAACGGCCCTCAATACCTTTTAAAGAAAAATTCCCTTTGGAACCTTCCAGATTCTTTAACCCCTACAGAAATTCCTGAAAGAAAAACCGTTTCCTGCACGGTTTCTTTAAATAATAGTTTATTAGATAAATTGTCAAAGGATGGTTCGACTTTTTTAGAAATTTTGCATATTTTGTCATATGCACACCGATTTATTTTAAATCTGAAACATAAATTAAATAATTTAAATAATAAAACCATAGACGGCGCTTTAAAACCGGAAGAAATAGATCGATCATTGAAGTTATTAATTAAACATGCACAGATGGAAGTTTTTTCTAATGAGTACGCTAGTTTAAAATCTGGTAAATCAATTTCTGTAAAGAGTAGACTTTTAAGTTTAAATCCCATTTTAAGAAATGACCTTATTTGTGTCGGAGGTAGGTTAAAAAACGCTAACCAATTAAATGAGACTAAATATCCCATAATTTTACCTAATCATCACTCATTAACCAAATATATAATAGAAAATGAGCATAAGCGTCTTCTGCATTGTGGGGCACAAGCCTTATTATATTCCCTTCGGGAACAGTACTGGATAATTTCTGGCCGTAATGCATGTAGACATGTAGTAAAAAAATGTATTTATTGTTTTAGGGCCAAGCCCAAAACTATAAATTATCTAATGGAGTGATCTTCCTGCGGTTCGTGTAAACTCTTTTGGAGTATTTGAAAATGTTGGCACTGATTATGGGGGTCCATTTTATTTAAGAGACAGAAAAAGCCGTAGTTTTAAAATGACTAAAGGTTATATTTGTTTATTTATTTGCATGTGCACGAAAGCGGTACACCTGGAACTTGTATCGGAACTAACTACAGACTGTTTCTTGGCTGCCTTTTATAGATTCACAAGTAGAAGGGGTAAACCACAAAATGTTTATTCAGATAACGGTCTTAACTATGTAGGTGCAAATAACGAAATTTGTAATATTTATAATTTTTAAAAGATAATTCTGATTATATTGGAACTAAATTAGCAGAAGAGCAAATAACGTGGCATTTTATTCCTGCTAACTCTCCTACGTTTGGAGGTATTTGGGAGGCTGGAATAAAGAGTACTAAGTCGCATATTAAGCGGGTTCTTGGTAACAAAACTTTAACATTTGAGGAATTTGAAACTTTGTTAGTCCGAATTGAAGGTATTTTAAACTCTCGACCCTTATGCCCTTTGACCGAGGACCCAGATGACTGCTCTGCACTAACACCGGCCCATTTCCTAATTGGCCGAACCTTAACTGCTTTACCAGAGTACGAGGTTACCTGTATTGCTGAAAACAGGTTATCAAAATGGCAGCATATTCAAGCTATGGTACAGCATTACTGGAAAAGATGGCAGAAAGAATATTTGGGCGAACTTCAATCCAGAACTAAATGGCGAAAAAATTATGAGAATAACTTGAAGGTTGGTTCACTTGTGTTAATAAAAGACGATAACGCTCCAGTGTTGCAGTGGCAGCTAGGACGAGTGGTTGAACTCCATCCTGGTAGTGACAATGTCGTAAGAGTTGTGACTATAAAGGCTCGAAACGGTAAAATAAAAGAGCAGTGAGTCGTGTGTGTATGCTACCCATAGAAACTGAGTGTTAAAAAAAAACAATCACTGTTAGTCTTTAATGATTTAATTTAGGTCTTATTAGTTAGATAAGTCTTAGGATTTTTATTGTCTTAAGGAAAGACATAAGTATTTGCTTTGTTACTTTAAAATGGTAATGTACCATATTTTTTAATATTTTTATAAATTTGACATTTAAATTTTCTTGTTAATTTAAAAAATAATTACATTTTACAGCTTAAGGTTTATAACCCAACTTTAGAAAAATGAATTTATGATTTGACTTTTGCTTGCTAGATGTTTGTATTATGTATAAGTTAGTTGTATGAAACTTTATTGTAGAATTTTATTGAAAGTTCATACAATGTCCTTTCAAGGCGGGCGGTATGTCAAGGCCACTGATAAAAATCTCTGTTTTTGAATTTTTTATTCTTAGTGCAATATTATAAGTCCAGACCATTGTAATTACTTATGTAAAAGCTGGCAACATTGTATTCACTCTCTTCTATCAACATGGCTGACCGTTCCTGTGTCGTATTGTCTTAGCTCGTAAATTTATCTAAATAAAAGTGTTTTACAGTCCACTATAATAATTTATTGAAGGCCAAAACAGAATAAGTGTTTTGTTTTAATGCCTGCTACAATAAACTTAAATATCAATTTATGCAATGTAGCAGGAAACGCGACATCTACTGAACCAAACGGTCAAGTTACCTTTGATTTCGTTATCATTTCTTTTAGTTCTTGTGTCACTTGTTTTAAAATTTCACAGTTTACAAATAAATTTAATAGAAATTATTGAAAGTTAATAGTATCTAATAATGAATTTGGATGACTAAGAAATTAAAAAGAAATTGATACTGTTTAAGTATTATTTCTACAAAAAGTGAGTACATACAATTTTCTAAAATTAAATAACGAATGCATAGTTATGAAGAGGATAATTGTGTTTTGAAAATGAGGAGGCTATAATTTTTTGTTGGAATTTAATGGCTATGCTGCAAAAATTAAAATTAATGGGTTTAGATAAATAAATCATGTATAAAATGGTATTTTGGAAAATTTCTATACTGTCGTAGAAAAAATATATAATGTAACACAGGCATAAAGTGTATTTTTTTTACTCATGGGATTGCCGCACTCGTCTAACGGCTCGAGCTATCAAACTTCCCATTCGTAAAATTAAGTATCACCATCCATAATAGTAATTTAAATATCAAGTGCATAAAGTAATACTTTACGTCAGGCGAGTGCGGCAATCCCATAAATAAAAAAGTTACTTTATGCATGTGTTATATACTATATTTTTCTACGGCAGAAACAATCATTCTCTTCATAACTATGCATTTATTATTTAATTTTAGAAAATTGTATGTACCTACTTACTTTTTGCAAAAATAATACTAAAAAGTATAAATTTATTTTTAATTTATTAGTCATCCAAATTCATTATTACTATTAATTTTTAATGATTTCTATTAAATTTATTTGCAAAATATCAAATTTTAAAGCTAGTGACACATGAAGTAAAAGAAATAATGACGAAATCAAAGGTAACTTGACCGTTTGTTCAGTTGATGTTGCGTTTACTGTTTCATTGCATAAATTGATATATAAGTGTATTGTAGTAGGCATTGAAACCAAACACTAATTCAAAGTGTGAAAAAAGCTTCAAAGTTTAAGGGGTGGCTAAGGTATTTAATTTCAACTCACGTTTTCAAAGTCGGTGCCCCTGATAACTCCAAAACTACTGCACCGATCCTTTTGAAATTTTAAACACTATTTCTGTACATCATTTACGAGGTAACGCTGTCGAGTTTTTTTTAAGCGCATTGGTTTAAGGGGGTAAGGTATTCAATTCACAACTCACGTTTTCAAAGTCGGTGCCCCTGATAACTCCAAAACTACTGCACCGATCATTTTGAAATTTTAAACACTATTTCTGTACATCATTTACGAGGTAACGCTGTCGAGTTTTTTTTTCATAATTTTGATTTTGCAATAACAAATTAGCCGATTTTTTCCCACAAAATTGTGTTTTTCACTTCAAAGTGTTCTAAAAGTGAAAAAAATTTGGAAACAAAAAAACTCGACAGCGTTACCTGGGGAAAACTATTATCTAACGAATGAACTTTGATTTTTAGATTTCGGATGATCCAGCACCAAGTTATGAGGGCACCGCAATTCAACTTTTTTCGAGACACGTCCGAACAATTGCTGCCATTGCCGTATTTTTTAATATTTTTTGTAAAAATTTGATGAAACATTCTTCGAATGTCATACTTTAATGTACCATTGGTTGAGTAAATAAATTTTAACTGTGTCGTCAGAAAAAAATCACGAAAACATGGCTTTTTTGTACGATTTGACCTTAGCCCCCCTTAAAAAAAAAAGTTACTTTTTTAACACTTTATGTAGTGTACTGGAATGAAGTACTTTAACTCCATGTTAACAATTAATAGTATATTACATTACAAGTGTGGAAAATGACTAATTTCACACGAGTGGGAATATTGTAGCACGAGGCGTTAGCCGAGTGCGACAAACCCACGAGTGTAAGAAAGTCATTTTCACACGAGTACTGTACAGTATTTTTCCTACGACCACAAATTATTCACCAAAAAATAAATAAATTAAAGTTTGTCTGTTCAGAAAAATACAAAACAATTGAGAACTTTGCAACACTAGGGTGATATTTACTTTGCAACACTAGTGTGATATATACTTTTCCTCACTGCTATATTATACTGTTTTGATAATATTTTTACATCGAAAATCACCTACCTAGAAGCATTATATAACTTTTATCATTTTGGAATTTAAAAAGGCCCTCACTTAATAAAAATTGTATGGTTTTGTTAGGTAATAACGCTAATAGTTTAATACGGTTTTCTGCTATTAGTAGTGTTTTTTAAAAATTATCGATTCTTACATATTTTAGACACTTCTAAATAAAACGTAAGTGGTGCATATCCAAAATATTCCGTTTTTTAAAAAATATCAGTAAATAAACTTACGGGACCGGGGAGTGAAAAGGGGTGCTGGGTGGGGTAAAATTGGTAAAACGAGTTAATGAAACTGAACATCACATATAAAATTAAGTAAAAATAACAGTTTTTCCTCATATTTTTAAGAAAAAATATAAAAATATGAAAATTGTAAATGCATAACCTAAAGTCCTAAAAGTAAGGAAAAACGACTACCAAATGTCAGTTACCATGCAAAATATGGAAAGCATTTGGCAACGTCGGAAGGGTCTGATTCTATTTATGAATGGATAAAAGCAAGTGGATTCATAAAGTGTGTATTAGCCTTAGGTTTAATTAGGGATTAAAAAAAGATTTAACTAGTTGTTTGAGTACACGAAGAAAGAGAGGAAGGAATTTGATCTATAGGCTTTTTTTCTCTGGCGCTTTAGGTCGAACGGTCAAGCGGCAAGGCTGCCTCTATTAAGTACGTGCTCAAAGGTAGAAGGGAGATTTTTAATTTGATCTACTTACCTGACAACACTGTGCCAGTCAGTGAAAGTTTTCGTAAATTTTAATAAATATAAAATAGGATGATTTTCGCTAATTTGGGTTCTACCGTTTAAGGTAAATAAAAAGTTTTTTTTACTGTCACTACAATAAATATGTCACTTGCAAAACCAATAGCAGTTTTTAGAATGACATCATAATATGTATCACACCAGTGTTGTAAAGTACTTTGCAACACTAGTGCTGTAAAGTACTTTGCAACACTAGTGTGATATAACGCATTTTCTATGCATGAAATCAGTGTGCTATTTGCTATTTTCACAAGTGGTCGTAGGAAAAAAATAGAATTTTTTAAACCAGTTATATAAACACCATACAATACTAATTTCTATATACCAATTTAACCCTAGATAAGTTAAATGGTGCGTTTTAAAAAATTGTCACTGTCAAAAAACAGGATGTTAAACAGAAAAATAATGTTGTGGTACTTACACCTCATTATTTAATTTTATATTTTGGCGCGACTATATTTCACACGCACCGAATAGTCAGTAAAATGGCCGCTAGCGAAATTTATTTTTCCTTTTTCTTTCTTTCTGAGTAGAGGGCAAAAAATTTTGGACAAATGGTAGAAATTTATGACCAAATACAAAAACATCATCTAACGAGGGTGTTTTAAAATTCAGTAGAAATACAGGGTGGCCGTTCATATTTTAGTATTGCTTTTTTGGACACCCATTGTCTTTATTTTTAACTGATTCAGGCCATTTCGAATGGTATCTTCAACCATTTTAAGTGTTTCAGTTATCACGGGGACCAAATTAAGAAAAAAATCAAGCTACACCAGAAAGTCAGCTACAGAACAATTTAAATATTTGGTTCCTTTTTGTTTTGTGATCCAGCTAATGGTTTTCCAGAAAATCTCTCTTTTAATAAGTTAGGTTAAGAAAATTTAAGGGCCCATTCTACATCAGAAAATATAAAGAAAAGTTCCGATCAACATGGTCTGCAAATTTTCGTTCTCATGATACAGCGTGTTAAAGTTTAAAAAAAATACTAAAAAATCGAAAACACCTATTTTAGTTAAAATTGTTAGAATGAATATAAACCTTATTTAAATAAGTATTTATTGTTGTTGTTACATGAATGTTAATAAAAAAATATAAAAACCTAATTAAAAAAAAACCTTCCCGCAATGCCACTTCAACTAGCCCCGTCTCAATGAAGTTGGCCCAACCAGTTAAAATATGTAGTTATGTTAGGTTCTTTTTTGTTCCCTCTAGAAATGTCCCAAACACTATAACTATTAAAACTTTTAAAAGGTTAAAAGTGCGCTAAAAAAATCACCATCAAATAAATTTTAAAACAGTTGAGGTTTTAACATTCATTTGATGGTTTAAACCATCCTAAATGTGGTTGTATAGGCACAATTTTTCTAGGATATGATTTGGACCACCCTGTAGATACTTAGCGGGACTGCAAACTTTAAAGGTAATTATCTATCTTTTAAATATATGTATTTTTAATCAAATATTGCGATCTTCTATATATGTTTTTAAAAAATGTATTTATTATAATGTGCTTTTATATATCATCCAGTGACGTCACTTTGGAAATCCACTAATCCAAAATATTACCGGTGACTCCCCGAAATTTTTATGAATATTCCACACCACTGTTTTCTGACCAATCAAATGTGTAGTTTACCATGATAACAGCAGTAGCATTACCATGACAACACAAGTATTTATCGGATATTTTTTCTCCTGCCTGGGGTACCCTGGAGCGAATAATAGTGGAAATTTTTTGACATAATCATTGAATTTGTTTTAATGTCATTTCTGTCATTCACATACATAATTAAAGAAAATGTTATTTTGTACCAGTCCCTAAAAAGCCGGTAATCACCCATTTTACCTTACTCTTTCGAAATATGATAAAATTTACCGGTGGTGCCATTTAAATTTGAAAGTAGCAGTCATTTCCGGTTAAAACGGAAGTGACAGACAACAACTAAATAGATCAACCAATGCATAATTATGTCAAAGATCGATATGTCAAGTTATATTTTTCTATCTTAAAGGATAAAAATATAGGGGGAAACCACCTAAGAAAAACACTCGGTATATCCATCTCAACCTTTTGTCATATCCCATAAGTCTGAAAAGAACGAATAATTTTTTAATAAACTCTACAGCAGTAGATTAAAAATAACTGTTGTACAGTTAAACATAAAATTAGTAATTTGAAACGGAAAATTAAATATTTCATCCCTCGTATCAGTAACATCAAGCCAAATATCACTCGCCAAACACTAAAATTCTACAAAACCCTAAATATTCCGCCCAATACGGCATTTTTTCCCCGATTTTTTACGGATAAATATCTGTCAATTACCTGACCAAATTATAAAAATTTCAAAATCTAATCTAACAAAGATCGTTAAAAACGTGCTTTAACAGCCTCAATCTGAAAAGTTTCGGTTGTAAAAAATCGTCCAATAAAAGGACTCGGACAAACTACACAACGGGCTCTTCTGGCACCTTCTTTGTTTTATAAGTTAAAGTATTTTACAATTTTGAGCAACCATACACAACAATTTTTTTTAGAAATATCTAGGATTACACTAGTATGCATGGGTAACATTGTCTGATATTTAATAATAGTTTCTTATAGATTGCGAGGTGCTGATTAAGGGAAAAATAATAAAAAAATCCATCACGTAAGGTTTTTTACAAAAGTAATCAATGTTACCCTAGTACAAAAAGGCTATAATAACAATTTTTATTGATGACATTTACTTTACTTGGGAGTAGTTATTAAAATATATAGTGTTATACAGGGTATGTTTTTTCAAACTTACAAATGGTTAAATTTCCTAAACCAAGGCAAAAATAAAAAAAAACCGTTTCTATAAAACCTGAGGGGAATATAAATGACGTATTTTTTAAAACACTTCTATCAACCCCTTAAGCTGCACCCCAGTCAACACTCCTTATGTGGCACTTCTCTGGAAAGCTTATGAAAAATGCTTTTCGTTGGTCAAAAAAGCTGGGGTAAAGTAGTATGTAGTACTGATGTTTGCTAATTTGGCCAGGATTATTTAAAACATCCTGTTTTTAATTTTACCAATTACTGTATTTTTTTTTCTAGGAACACTTTGTATAATGTATAAAATTGCTTAATTAATATACCTAATATTAAAACCCCTGTATATTTTTTTTACTGCACGTATGTATGAAATATACGTAGAATACGGAGGCCGATTGTGCCTCTTCCGCGCTCTCGCTTGCACTTCAAGCCTTAAATAAAACGCGTGAGGTAACGCCACATGAGTCATGTTTTAAATTGCGTGCAGCCGGGTCCCTCGAATTATAAGACATTGTCACGTCAAAATGAAATATCGATGGCATCAACTATATAAAATGGGATGTAAGATACGTTAGTATTAATGTTTGGGCCTTCGTGGACTATCCCAGATAAAAATGGTGTTCCAATACGTAAAATCGACCCCATCGTGCAATTTGTACTTAGCTTTGTCGGCAGAGATTTTTAATACCCTGTTCGACAAGACAACGGACAGAAGGGAAATATCACCGACGGAGATTTTTCATTAAGCTGCCGTTTTTACAGCTTCTCATTGACTGCTCAAATGAATTTCTCAGGTGTCTTTACGCGGTCGAAAAAGTTCATTTTGACACCTGGGAATTAGGTCATTTTGGGTGATTTCATAAAGCCTGAGGGGTTAACTTGCCTTGTCAATTTTGTCATGTCGGGTCTTAAAATCTTGGTAAACTAACGGTTTTTGTAAGGTGTTAAAATGTTGCTCTCTAAAATAAATTTTAGTTATATAGCAACAAAGTTATTTTCTAAGTAAGACAGTACAACACAAAAACTTGATAAAAAATTGGCCAAAATGTAAGTTAAATTAATTTTACTGTTTTTTGGGCCAAAACATATCTGAAGAGGTTGTAAGAAGTTAGTTCGAACATATCAGCTTTTTATATCAACTTTTATTTTTTCAGTCGCAAAATTACTCTGTCGCCGGTAAAAACAAAAAATATACAGGGTGATTCAAAAATCGATCACGAAACTTAAGGGGGTGATTCTACTTGACAAAATAAGGGTAGAGCTTCCTATAATTTTTTTTCAAAATGTCATTCGTTTTCGAGTTCCATATATATATTTACTGATTAGCCATTATTAGTTATTTTAAATTTATAAATTAAATAGTTTAAAATGCGTAAAAAAAATAAAAATTTAGAAAAGTAAATTTACCGCTTAATTTTTAAGGGTGATTTACGTCTAAACCGTTTGGTTTAGCGATGTAAATAAAGAGCACCGTTTTTAAAGGCCTGACATCAGTCTTTCAGAAAACATGCCAAAAACTACAATAACTGTCAACACTAAAAAATTATGACAAAAAAACAATTTTTAATGTAGGTAAAGTGCCCTCTAGCGGCGAACAATCAATACGAATTGTTACTATCTCTATTTTTTGCAAGAGATAGCAATAAAAATGTCTCGGGACGGTTAGAAGGTTGTAAACCATAGGCGCACCAGTCTCTGTGCAAAGAACAGGTAGAAATACACCGAATTGCGTTAAATAAGGATTATAAATTTTATATATATTTTAGTATCTTTACGTATGTGCAACTGAGTGGTTATAAATTGTTAGAGTATTGTTCAAAGTATTACAGTATTGTAAAAATGGCTTCTCCGCAGAAACGCGCATTTCTCGGCCATTTAAATGTAAACGAAAAGCAGATTTTTAAAAACGTATTCGATTATACAGGGTGCGGCAGAATGGACTCCCACATTTGGGTAGCAAATAAAAAGTCTACTATAAAATATGAAGCTAAACTTTTATTATTTTCAAAAAGAGCACACTTTAAGGTTTTTTAACTATGTTTTCAAAATTATATCGTGTAAGTGACGGCCGTTAGCAGCGACACACATGCGAAGGCGTTCCTAGAAGTTCCGCATCACTTTTATCACCATGTCTTGAGGAATAGCAGCAGTTTCATCTCGGATCGCTGTCTTGATTTAGGAAAGTCAAGAACCAGTTGCCCTTAAGTTAGCAACCCATTTAAAAATTGTTTTCCCGTCTGGAACAGAGGCATTCGAATGCAGGAAGCGCGTACAAAATGCTCTTTAAGCTGGCTTAAAAAAGACATTCAATCCTGGTTGATGCAGCAAAATATTGAACATCCTACAGATAGTGTTAAACTAGAGTTTTTGCAGCTAGTAAAAAGTGAAGTCGCCACAAATAAAGCTAAGTACACACATTTTGTAATTGATGAAATAGCTAAGAAACAAAATATAACTGTATATCGGCTGCCACCTTATCACTGCGAACTAAACCCCATAGAACTTATATGGGCACAAGTGAAATGTGAAGTAGCCAGAAATAATACTACGTTTAAACTAGTAGATATAAAAAAAACTATTTCCATATCTAATGCTTCCCTAGAAAACTGGAAAAAATGTGTCGAACATGTATTAGAAGTAGAAAATAAAATGTGGTCTTTGGATATAATAGTAGATACAACTGTTGAACCTCTAATTATACAAGTAGACTCATATGACTCAAGTAGTGATAGTATGTCAGATATGGAAGAATGTGAATAACTAGATGTAGATTATGTAGCATATTTAATTAGGTATAGATTATATTTTAAATAATTATTTTTTGACTATGCAGTTTTAATGTGTATTATTTTCTTAATAAAATGGTTATTATTAACTATAATTATACCAACTGTACAATATTGATATACTATAAATTTTAAAATAAATTTTTTACACATATAAAAGAAACAAGATTTTCATTTTATCTAAACTGTTTAAAAATGGTAAGTTCCCAAAAATAAACTCAAGCGCACCGCCGCTGTCAAGGTTTTTATCATATTATTCCCACGTAAATACGGGTAAACATCTGTTATTCCTTTGTATTTGACCCAAGAGGTTGACGAATATTAGAGCGGAGTCTGCCGGCCTAAAATTATGATGCCTTATCAGTACATTACAGGTAGAATTGAAGAAAAATATTTATACTCGGACTAACACAGAAAGCGAATTGCCATAAAATTAAATGATTTATTACTATCTCTTGCAACGAAACAGGGTATAATAAAACATATATTTTTTTATCATAACTGCGGCCTCAGTCCACCAAATTTCGTCAAAGAGGGTGGTTGGCCCTCAAAGAGATTTAAAGAAATACAAATCAACACAAATTTATTATACCGGGTGTCAACGAATCTATTAAACAAGCCATCACTTCTACACTATTAGACATATTAAAATGAGACTTGGTATAACTAAATGGTATAGGAAGAGGGAGAGTTTTTACATATTTTTTACTTTTTGGTTACTTTCGAGTTGACCGGAAATGACACAAATTTTGAATTTTTAAATGAAACACTCTGTATATTTTTTCGTTTTTGGATTTCTGAGACAATTCCTAATAGTAAATTATTATTTTAAAAAGTTTTAACGCTTACTTGATTTTTTGAGAGCCACTGGTAGTATTGCATCTAGGTGGCTATGATCCTTTATTTATGACTTTATTTTTAATCGCAAAAAGTTTTTTTAAATCTTTTTGACATCCCACGAAGGTCTATGCCTAAATACCAGAGTACCGTGGGTGTCGGGTTATTAGATGTTTAACCCATCGTTCATCCTGTTCTGTCAACGTTGTCCAAGCACTGAAACATGCAGTAGCATTTCACAGCACCTTTTAGACAACTCGGTAGTGCCACCACGGTCGTTATTTTTAAATAACTACTACCTAAATATATCTCCCCCGCCGGGATCGAACCGGCGACCTCTGGCTTCGAAGATCAAAGCTCTGTCCACTAGGCCACGGGGGAGACAATTCGCAAAAAGTGCTTGTCTAAAAAGTGTTGCCATTTGAAAAATAATAGTTAGACACTGAAACGTCAATTTGCCAAATTGTTTTGTTCCTATCTTTCATATTAGCCACTAAAACTTTGCGACTGTATTTTTCTAACATCACATAGGGTCACTGAATTTGCACCCAATCATGACCATCTAGATGCAATATTAAAAATGAGTTTAACAAAATCAAGCAGGCGTAAAAACTTTTTAAAATATCACAGTCTGACTTGGAATTATCTCAGGAATCCAAAAATGTCAAAATATACAGGGTGTTCCTTTTAAAAATTCAAAATTGGAGCCATTTCCGGTCAAACCGGAAAGTGAAAAATGTGCATAAATGCTCCTCTGCTCATCCCATTTACCTATACCTAGTCTCATTTTGATATCTCTTATACTCTAGGAGGTATGGCTTGTCAAATAAATTTGTTAACAACCGGCATATAATTATTATATAAAAAAAAACACAACTACCCATAATCAAAATAATAAAAAAAAAAAAACGAAATACATCATACCAGCAGGTGCAGCAGCATAAAAATATGCAGCAAGTGTTTGTGGCAGCGGTTTTAATAACCTACCGTTTGTGTGACGTCAGATGTGCATGTCACACATCACAGTTAAATATTAGCACATTCAACATTCTGTGGAAAAAATATTAATAATAAAGAAAAAAATCAGAAAAAATAGACAATAATACAATAAATAATGTAGTGCTAAGAGGTGACACTAACCAGAATATCGTTAAAAAAAATCATAAAAATTGGTGCAGTATAATTCTGTTCAAACTTGCTAAAAAATATGTCTTACCGTTATCAAAGCATATATTTTCAAATTTGTTTTATTTTAAATAAATTCAAGGTAGTCAACTGTAGCTATGTATTTTTTAAAAATGGTGAGCCTACTGGTGAGCACAAAATGTTCAAATATAAGTATAAAAAGTAAATTTATATATTTTTTTATAACAAGCGATAGTATATAACATAAAACTAAAAATAATTCGTCAGGAAAATGCAAAAATTAACTGCTTTTGCAGACCGATTAAAACGAGAGACCACAGAAAAGCTCTTTTCGCGCCATTTAACAATGCAAAGCCATATTTCTAATTACTGAAACTGGATAAAGCTTAAATTTTTTAAATACAGTTCTTTTTAAAATTTATCGGTAACTTAGGTTGCAATAGGTTAAATAATGACACAAAAAAAGTAAAACGTAGTTACCTTGCACTGAGATCGGTTAACTAAGCAAATTAATTATTAAATTTATTAAATTTTATTTAAAGAAATATATTTTGCTATTATTTTAAATAAATAAATTTTTATTAAATTACATATTCAATGATTGTTTGGCTTGAAAAGTAAACCATAACTAACAGTGTATCATATATAATAAGCATTCTGAATAGAAAGCTACCTTTACCCATCTGCTTGCCGGATGAAAGCTATTTTTAAATTACGATCCAGGCTATATTTATTTAAATCTTTAACATTTTTTCTAAACCCTGTATACCTAATAATCCCCTTATTTTCTTTAAATACATGCTAATGCAAGTTAATATATTATGTATTTTAAAATACATACTATTATTATTATTGTGACGTACTTGTAGCTACGCTGCTACCTCCTTGCAGCTACGCTACCATATGTGACGTAGATTTTGAATACATACATAGGGTCATTTTACGTCACTGGGACAAATTTACCATATGGAACTGTCTTCTTGGGACCATGAGACCGGTGGACCATAAAAACTAACTTCGCATTTTTTAAGATCAACTTAACTTATTTGACTAACTAAATTTAGTACGGGCATACCCCCACTAGGGGTAGCCCGTACGGGGCTTAACTAAAACTTTAACTTTATACTTGACTTCACTTTTACTACTTCTTATCTAATCTCTTTTCTAATTTCTTTCCTTTCTCTTAAAATATTAAATTTTTCAGTGTTTGTTTTGCATTTCTACGAGACCCAGTTTGCTAAATGTTTTTATTTTATTATTATAAGAGTAACCTAGAAAATTGTTTAATTTATACTTTTAAAACCTTGACACCTCACGTATACTTTATTTAGCAAAATTCCCAATGTTAAGTAACCTAATTAAAATGTATACTTATTTTAAAATTCCCAAAAATGTACATTTTTAAAATTCCCAAAATGTATACTTTTTTATCCTAGGTGTTCACATTATTATTTTAATTTTTTTATAGATTTTTTTTTGTCACATTAAATCAGATTTTTGATATATTTTTCATAAAAAGTAGTTTTTTTAACCTTTCCTGTTCAAATAAAAAAATTGCATTTAGCAAAAACTGAGAAATAAATAAACCTAAAGAATGATACACACTTAATCTTCATATCTCCATACATGCGCTAATGATACACACATCATTAAAAAGGTAAAATAATAGCCATTAACCTTAATAAAAACTAAAAGTTGGCCAACAAAACCCAAAAACTTTCTACGTTTCTAAAAATTAATATAATTCGAAAAGTTTTTAACGAGTAATATCCCTTCCCGCGGAAAAGACCAAAAGTCCATATAGAACTTTTTAGTTAAAACAAAAACGATGTTTACTATAAAAGGGTGCTTATCATTTTAAGTTGATATTTCTGTTATTTTTCGGTATTTCGCGTCTCTTGATAGTTGTTTGTCTTTAGAAATTAAGAGGGTAGAACCAGAGATATACGTGATGATTTACTGGAGCCTTTTAGAATAGGAAAAGAACAAGTAACTAGTGGGATATACGGTGCCTTAGCTCAAGCAGCAAGCTGTCGTTATTATGACGTCATTTTAACGTCATTTTAACGTCATTTTAATGACGTATTTTGACGTCGTTGAAGTGACGTCTTTTCGACGTCATTTTTTCTTCATACTAGCTCATATAAATCTAATGACGTAATTTTTAGAAAACCCGCCAGAAAAATATTGTGACATTATATGATTCGTGTCAAAATCTAACCGAAATATAACCAGAAAAATAAGACTAATAATTTTACAAAATTGAAATAGGAAAAAACTCTCCGATAGATGGCGCAATGGACAATAAACTACTACGTTTTATTTGTTTTCTGGGAGATTAAATTTAAGCAAAATATTATTTGGCTTTTCTCCAGAATAAAATTTAAAAGTTTATTTAACATTTTAAGAAAATTAAAACTTTTATACATTATGAAGAACTATTCTGCTCTTACACAATATAATAAAAGTTATTATTACTTTAAAAGAAATAAAATAATGAAATATTCAATATTATGTTACTTACAATACAAAGGTTTCAATCTATAAACATTCATTGGCACTCGGTTGGAAATCATTTTAATGCAATAAAATAAAATCTTAACAAGACGCCAATCTCGACCTATAGACATCAAAGTTTTCATTAATTTTAATCCAATTACCTACATACATACAGGGTGTTCAGTAACTCAACCGACAAACTTACCCAAACGATTCTTCAATAAAAAATAAGAAAAAAACTTCATATAAACATATGTCCTAAACGTCTTGGCTTTTGAACTACGGTGTGTTAAATGTTAAAAAAAAAAACATTTTTTAACATTAATTAATTTTTTAAGTTTTGTCAAAGAAAATTGTATGCTCTACAAAAAGGTCTCATAACATTTTTCGATAAATTCATTACTTTCGAAGTTATTATTATAAATATTTAGTTTTTGTTTTTGGGTTTTCGGTCAATTAAATGAGAAGCTATTTGATGTTTGTTGACGTTTCGGTTTATTATTAAACCATCTTCAGAATCCATAATTTAAGTTTAAAAAAAAAAAAAAAAAAAGGTATGTTAATTTTAAATTATTTTATATTAATAATAGCAGCGCCCTTTGTATAATATTTTTCTTTTGCTTTGTATTAAAATTAAGATCGTTGTTTTTTTAAATTATAGATTCTGAAGATGGTTTAATAATAAACCGAAACGTCAACAAACATCAAATAGTTTCTCATTTAATTGACCGAAAACCCAAAAACAAAAACTAAATTTATAAATATACGGTCAGGAAAAAATATACTAAATTATAAATATTATTATTATAATTATTAATATATTATACTTTAAAAGGAATAAATTTATCAAAAAATTTTAAAAAACCCCTTTTCTGTAGAGCATAAAATTTCCCTTAAAAATAAATATTTGTTTTACAAAAAAAAAAGATATTTATGGTAGTTTAAAAAATCCAGAATCTAAATGTCAAAAATATAAGAAAACGACTCATTCTATAAAAAATTTACTAAGAGGGCATTTTTGTAGAGAACTTATTTTTTTGTAAGAATATTAAGTTTCAAAAGTGACTGGTTCCGAGATCTTTTTTTCTAAAATGCTACAATTGTTAAAAAATCAATCATTTTAATGATGCACCTTCTAAAGTTAATATTAAGGGCTAAAAATTTCGGGATATTTTTTCGTCGTGAACAATATTTTTATAGTACCATTAGAAAAAAAAATTGTTTATTTTGTTTTGGTCCACTCTACTGTACAGTTAAATTGTTTTGCAAATAACACAAAAAAAATTGACTTTATTTTTAGAAGTGGCACTTTTTTATTAATACTATTATAACCATCACATAAATTGCAAGATTTGCCCCAAAACCTTAGATCGTTAAAATACTTTAATTTAAAGACATTATCACGCACTACACCTCCCATTAATCCGTAGCGGCTCCACCTGGCTCCAACTACAAAACAAAAGCCATTATTCCAGTCATAAGAGCGTCTTTTAAAATGATATACTTGCGAAATTTTCCTACTAACTCCAACATAACTCTTTAGTATGACTAGAATGTAATTTAGAATAATTATTTATTTTGAAACACACTGGGCGCATATTTCAATTATTTCTTATGATTATCATGGTGCTCTCCTTAAGAAATTTTACCTTAATGTTGCAAATCTTAATGGGTTTTTAAGACAGGGTTGTACTTGGCCAAAAAATGTTTCAACTTCAACTAAATTTCCTACTAACTCCGATATAACTCTTTAGTATGACTAGAATTATTTATTTTGAGACACACTGGGCGCATATTTCAATTATTTCTTATGATTATCATTTTGCTCTCCTTAAGAAACTTTACATCTAATGTTGCAAATCTTAATGGGTTTTAAGACAGAGTTGTATTTGGCCAAAAAATGTTTCAACTTCAACTAAATTTCCTACTAACTCCGATATAAACTCTTTAGTATGAGTAGAATTATTTATTTTGAGACACACTGGGCGCATATTTCAATTATTTCTTATGATTATCACTTTGCTCTCCTAAAGAAATTTTACCTTAATGTTGCAAATCTTAATGGGTTTTAAGACAGGGTTGTACTTGGCCAAAAAATGTTTCAACTTCAACTAAATTTCCTACTAACTCCGATATAACTCTTTTAGTATGACTAGAATTATTTATTTTGAGACACACTGGGCGCATATTTCAATTATTTCTTTTTTTTTTTTTTTTTTTATTTGAAAAAAAGTCGCATCCACCTTAAGGTTATTAGCGACAATAAAATAAGCTAAGTACAATAAATTAGGATTAGAGTTTGTTTAAGATGTCTATGGCTTTAAGATAATTCACCAAGTTTTCCACTGGGCAGTCTTTTCCAAGAAGTTGTAGAAGGCTGTTTGGGATATTGTAAGACAATCGTTCTCTAACGACATTTAGGACTAAAGTTAATTAATATGTGAGAAGATGCTGATTGTTAAATTACATGTATCACACAGGGGTGGGTCACTATTAGGAAAATAAGTAGGAATGGGTAAATCGTGCAGCGTAGCCGCAGGCGTGTGAGTATCAACCTGTAAACGTCGGTTGCTGGTTCTAGGCTTCCATGGATTAACATCGTCTTTAATTGATCTAAGCTTGGTTCTCGAAAAATATTCCATTCATTTTTCCATTGGCGTAACACTATCGGTTTTAAAAATGACTTAATGTCTCCGGGCGCACTAACGCGAGAGACAAGTTCAGCGTTCCGCACTAGTTATTGCACTTCGCGCACTTTCATCTGCGTCTTCATTTCCCGGAATACCGATGTGCGAAGGTATCCAAATAAATTCGATATTTTTATTATGTTCCTGAGCTCGTAAAAGTTCTGTTTTGATTAATTTTTCCACTGGATGTTTTGGGTATAGGTGTTGGATTGCTAGGAGGGAACTAAGAGAGTCAGTAAGAAGTAAAATTTTCGAAAAGAGTGGACAAGTTTATATGTTTTAGTGCTTGGTACAGAGCATAAAGTTCCGCAGTGAATATACTAGTGTGGGGTGGAAATTTAAACATGAAGGTGGGAGTACGGTGATACAAATGCGGCGCCAACTCCATTCTCAGATTTTGGAGCCGTCGGTAAATACTTTTGCGAAGGAGTTATATTTCTTGTATCAACTAAACTATTTAATGCGTTTAAGATTACTGTATTACTGGTGTTATGTTTATCGAAAGATGTTAGAGAGGTGTTGCATTCAGGAACGTTTATTGTCCATGGTGGTGGATGATCGATATTCTCGGGAAAAACTGCTGGAAATTCGGTATCAAGATGATTAAGGTACGTTCGAATTCTTTCGTAGTAGGGCTTTGCAGAATATGGTTTATTATTAAAGTAATTTGTATATTTTTCTGTAAACGTATTATCGGCCAATGGTTTATTTATATTTGTGGCAATTGATGTCGCATGTGTTAATGTCAGAAGCATACGTCTGTGGTGTAGCGATGTTTCACCAGTTTCACTGTAAATACTTTCTATTGGGGTAGTGCAGAAAGCACCAAGGGCAATCCTGAGAGCGGCGTTGTGTATCGAGTCCAGTGGTTTCAGTGTAGATTTACTTGCCGAGGCGTATGCGATAGAGCCGTAGTCTATCTTAGATCTAATGAGAGATTTATAAAGTAAAAGTAGAGTGGCGTAATCGGCTCCCAGTTACGGTTGCAGAGTGTTTTTAACAAATTAAGTCTTTTGTTGCAAGTTAGTGTTAGTTGTCGTATATGTTCTTTCCAGTTAAGTTTTGATCAAACCACATGCCTAGGAATTTTACAGAGGATTTGAACGATAGGTTTGTGTTATGTAATGATAGTATAGGTGTGTGATTTAAGGCTTTTTTGGAGAATATAATAGCTGTTGTTTTTGCTGCTGAAAACTGGAATCCTGTGTTCTGTGACCATGATTCCAGTTGTTGTAGGAATGTTTGCAGCAAAGCAGTCATTTGGGTTATATTTTTTCCTTTAATATAAACAACTAGATCATCGGCATATAATCGAGCCTTTAAGGGTTTTTGTAAGTTGTTAATTATATCATTAATTGCAATCAGGAATAACGTGGGGCTGATTATGGAGCCTTGCGGAGTACCGTTTTCCTCTGTGTGAGTATCAGAAAAGTAGTTGTTAACTCTTACTTTAAAAGATCTGTTTTGAAGAAAATTTTGAATATATGCTAGACAGTTGCCTCTTATGTTCCAGGAATGTAACCTTTCTAGTATGTAGCGCCTCCAACAGGTATTAAAAGCTCGTTTTAGGTCAAAGAAAATAGCAATGCATTGTTGTTTAGTTGCCAGAGCTTCGTGAATATCACTTTCTAAGTCTAGAATATTGTCGATAGCGGATCTGCCCTGTCTAAATCCGTTTTGTTCATTAATTAAAAGGGTAGATTTTTCTAGTGTCCACATTAATCTGGCGTTTATTATCTTTTCCAATAATTTGCCCATAGCGCACGTCAATGAAATTGGCCTATAAGATTCAGGATCAACGCGAGATTTTTTGTTCTTTAGGAATGGAAGAATTGTAGCTTGTTGCCATAATGTAGGGTATTTACGTTTAGTCCAAATGTAGTTGTATATCTTAAGAAGATGGTGTTGTGCTTGGGTCGGCAGGTGTTTTAGAAATATTGCAGGTATATCGTCTGGACCTGGACTGGTGTTTTTGAGATCATTAAGAGAGTTGCAAAGTTCCTGGAACGTCAGTTGCAGGTTAATGGGATTTTCCTCGGTTTCTTCCAGTGATAAGTTAGCGAGTTCTCTTTCTATTTTGTTGCTTAAAAAAGTGGCATTATAATTATTGTTAGATGAATGTTTTTTGTAGGTGGTTGCTAGAATATTTGCAATTCCTTGTGAGGAAAAGGTAAGTTTATCGTTAATCTTAAGAGAATTTATTTGAGGTATATATTTAAGGCCGGATATTTTCTTTACTTTTTTCCAGACTTCGTTCATGGGAGTAGAGCTATTTATTTCGGAGACATATTTATTCCAAGATCTCTTTTTAGATGAGTTTATTACTAATTGTGCCTTTGCTTTTAGCCGCTTGAATTCTATTTTGTTGTCAGTAGTTTTATGCTTCTTATATTTGTTTAAAGCTGTTTTGCTATCGCGTATGGTCTTTTCACACTCTTTATTCCACCATGGAACTGGAAGATGATTTTTTAATGTTTTTGTTTTTCCGATAAAAAGCTCTGCACTCCTTTTGATAATATTATTAAAATTTGCTAGTGTTGTGTCGATGCTGTTGGTAAATTCGCACTCTGCCATGGCTGTTGTAATATAGTTTGAGTATTCTGACCAGTTAGCTGATTCAGTTCTCCATTTAGGCATATGTAATTGTGGGGAGTATTTTAAAGAAGAGGAATCCACAATCTTAATCGGATAATGATCGCTACCATAAGTGTAAGGTAAAACTTCCCAGGAAAGACGAGGAGTAATAGCAGGGTCGCATAAACTTAAATCAATAGCCGATGATTCTCCTGTGGTTGTACTAAATCTCGTTGCCGAGCCATCATTTAAAAAATTCAGTGGAAGGGATGTTAATAAATTTTCTATTATCTTTCCTGTTGGAGTTGAATGTAGAGACCCCCACATTGTGTTATGTCCGTTGAAGTCGCCGACAATTATTCGAGGTGTAGGTATTTGGTCTATTAATTGCTGCAAGTCGTTGTAAGTTACTCGTGAATTTGGGGGTAAATAGATGTTGCAAATGTAGTATGTGCTTGTGAAATCGATTTTAAGAACCAGAGCTTCTAAATTAGTGATTACAGGAAATTCTTTGGCTTCGAGCGATTTGTTGACCAGTGTGGCGACACCGCCACTAGCGTGATTATTGTTTTGCCTATCTTTACGAAAACAGTTAAATTTTTTTGGTTCGTATGTTTTTTGATGTGTGAGATTTGTTTCCTGCAAACAAATAATATCTGGGTTGTGGTCAGCAATAATAATATTTAGCATAGCAAGGCGATGCAATAAACCATTTATGTTCCATTGAATAATTGACGCCATTTTAGAAGCAATAATGTAAAGTAATGTTTTCTTTAGGGTATGTAATCCTGTGATGAGTCGCTCTCAAATTCTGAAACCTCCTCACCCAGGTATGAAAAGATCCTCTTTTTAATTTGGTGATTCTACTTTTGTGGATCTGTCGTTGATGTGAGGATAAACTTGTGTTAGTAGGTGGGTTAAGGCTACCATATCCGGGGTATATTCTTTAATTATTGCAATAGGATCTGATGAACCTACAGTGTTGTTAAGAAGAAGGCTAAATTGGTCGAAATTGAGAATAAATGGTGGAGAATGGCTGTCTATGAACTCTTTGGCTGGTTGTAACTGTATAGAAGGTTGAGTGGGTTGATTAAACTTTGATTTCTTCAGATACCTAGTACCTTTTGGTATTACAAAATTATCGGACTTTTTGTTAGTAGCCTCGGCTTCGGGAGTGAGTATTTCATTAATAGTACGTTTAGCTTTTGATTCCTGAGTTTCACTTTTCTTTGAGGTTGAGCCTGGCTGGGCAGCGTTGGGTGAGGAGTACTGGTTTGGTTGAGGGGTTAATTGCTGTGAGAGAGCTGATGTAGCATGTATGTTGAGTGGTGGGGTGGTTGTCTGAGCGATAGTACTGTTTACAGGTTCTGGTGCTGTGGTTGTGTGGGTTTCTATCATTGAGGGTTCTATGGGTGTGCCAATATCACTCTGTGATATGGTGGAATATGTAGATCTGGATTCGGTGCATGCTGAAGCTAAGTGTCCAGGTTTTTGCAGGTATAGCAGTTCTTTGCATCCGATGAAATAAATATTCTGTATGAGGTATTATCAAACTCAATAACTATTGAGTCTGGCACTTGTATGTCATGTGAGCTTACATATACTTGTCTGCGAAAGCTTAAAATGTGGTTATATTCTGGTAGATTGGCATTTATTTTAAGAAATGTTATCGGTGAGACAAGGTTGAGGCCCATTTTGTGTAATTCGTTGACAAGTAGGGTATGCGGAATTGTTGGGCATACGTTGGAAAGAACTAGTCTTTCCGCTGGTGTTATAAGACGACGGGCCCTCAGAACTTCGCCTCTTATGGTAATAAAACCGTGCTTATTCATAAAATCGTCAACTATTTGTTTATTTGAGAGGTACATACAGATTCTGTTATTAGATAAACGGGATGAGAAGAGAATATTTTTGGTTGAATCAGAGTACCTAAAGGAATTAGGTAGTCTTGTAATGGAGTATTTTCCATTGCACTAAAAACGATTGCCTGCTCTTTCGATGGGAATTGATATTGATTGGTAACTGAGGAATAGCTTTTAGGAACATTTGTTTGACTTTGTGATTGGGAAGTTTGTTGGGGTAAGTTATTGTTCTTATTACTTGAATTATTTATACTCATTTTTAAAAGTTCGAGCCGCACGAGAAACTCGTTACGGCCCTGGCTGCTGCCGATAGCACCGGCACGTGCGAGCCTTATCACCTGAAATTCCGTTATTTTTCAAACGAGATGAAGGCTGAGTAGATATTTAAAATTGTTTCTGTACAGTCGATTGTCTATATTCACAGGTTAAAAAAAATATATGCATGGATAACTTACAAGTTCCTTAATGTTACACAGTGGTTTTACTTAAAACTTTGTTTATTTTCACACTTAATTTTAAGCAATAGTTAGAGACCACGACAAACACAGTGATTTTCTCAATTATTTCTTATGATTATCATTTTGCTCTCCTTAAGAAACTTTATCTTAATGTTGCAAATCTTAATGGGTTTTAAGACAGAGTTGTATTTGGCCAAAAAATGTTTCAACTTCAACTAAATTTCCTACTAACTCCGATATAACTCTTTAGTATGACTAGAATTATTTATTTTGAGACACACTGGGCGCATATTTCAATTATTTCTTATGATTATCATTTTGCTCTCCTTAAGAAACTTTACCTTAATGTTGCAAATCTTAATGGGTTTTAAGACAGGGTTGTACTTGGCCAAAAAATGTTTCAACTTCAACTAAATTTCCTACTAACTCCGATATAACTCTTTAGTATGACTAGAATTATTTATTTTGAGACACACTGGGCGCATATTTCAATTATTTCTTATGATTATCATTTTGCTCTCCTTAAGAAACTTTACCTTAATGTTGCAAATCTTAATGGGTTTTAAGACAGGGTTGTACTTGGCCAAAAAATGTTTCAACTTCAACTAAATTTCCTACTAACTCCGATATAACTCTTTAGTATGACTAGAATTATTTATTTTGAGACACACTGGGCGCATATTTCAATTATTTCTTATGATTATCATTTTGCTCTCCTTAAGAAACTTTACCTTAATGTTGCAAATCTTAATGGGTTTTAAGACAGAGTTGTATTTGGCCAAAAAATGTTTCAACTTCAACTAAATTTCCTACTAACTCCGATATAACTCTTTAGTATGAGTAGAATTATTTATTTTGAGACACACTGGGCGCATATTTCAATTATTTCTTATGATTATCACTTTGCTCTCCTAAAGAAATTTTACCTTAATGTTGCAAATCTTAATGGGTTTTAAGACAGGGTTGTACTTGGCCAAAAAATGTTTCAACTTCAACTAAATTTCCTACTAAGTCCGATATAACTCTTTAGTATGACTAGAATTATTTATTTTGAGACACACTGGGCGCATATTTCAATTATTTCTTATGATTATCATTTTGCTCTCCTTAAGAAACTTTACCTTAATGTTGCAAATCTTAATGGGTTTTAAGACAGAGTTGTATTTGGCCAAAAAATGTTTCAACTTCAACTAAATTTCCTACTAACTCCGATATAACTCTTTAGTATGAGTAGAATTATTTATTTTGAGACACACTGGGCGCATATTTCAATTATTTCCTATGATTATCACTTTGCTCTCCTAAAGAAATTTTACCTTAATGTTGCAAATCTTAATGGGTTTTAAGACAGGGTTGTACTTGGCCAAAAAATGTTTTAACTTCAACTAAATTTCCTACTAACTCCGATATAACTCTTTAGTATGAGTAGAATTATTTATTTTGAGACACACTGGGCGCATATTTCAATTATTTCTTATGATTATCATTTTGCTCTCCTTAAGAAACTTTATCTTAATGTTGCAAATCTTAATGGGTTTTAAGACAGAGTTGTATTTGGCCAAAAAATGTTTCAACTTCAACTAAATTTCCTACTAACTCCGATATAACTCTTTAGTATGACTAGAATTATTTATTTTGAGACACACTGGGCGCATATTTCAATTATTTCTTATGATTATCATTTTGCTCTCCTTAAGAAACTTTATCTTAATGTTGCAAATCTTAATGGGTTTTAAGACAGGGTTGTACTTGGCCAAAAAATGTTTCAACTTCAACTAAATTTCCTACTAACTCCGATATAACTCTTTAGTATGACTAGAATTATTTATTTTGAGACACACTGGGCGCATATTTCAATTATTTCTTATGATTATCATTT